>BQNB010004841.1:0-105452 GCA_026074375.1 Tanacetum coccineum
GTCATCAAAAGGTAAATATCATTTATAAGGGTTTGAGCACTATGAACCGTTAATTGCTTGTTTCATAGGGACCTATCCCCAAGATAAGACCTGCCGAAGCTCCCACACCAATTCAAACCATGGTTGACCACTCTTAGAAATGGCACGGTCGCACAACAAGTAGGAATATCAGAAGCAGTAATAGCAAGGATGGACTAGCTGCTTTAGTAAACAAGTTAGACAAGCTTGGACAAGGCATGAAAAAGCTAAAGGAAAGTGTTCATGCAATCCAGGTTGGATGCTAAATTTGCGAAGGACCTCACCTCGACAAGGATTAACGAGGAAGTTAAACAAGTGGAAGAGGTCATATATGGAGAATTTGGACGAACAACGCCCTTTAAAGGAAGTAGTGGAGGAAACTTTTATGTAGGACCACCTGGATACTACACCAAGATTGATAATCGTCCACCATATGACAAAAAGAGGTAGAGCTTAGAAGAATTATTAGCTAAGCATCAAGAGAATCTGCACGAAGAAGTACTGAAATGGAGGTGTGGATTAAGAAGCTTCAAGAAAATGCTGAGATTAATACTAGGAACCAAAGTGCCTCGCTTAAAAATTTAGAAACACAGATTGAACAATTAACTAAGGAAATTTATTCTGATAAAACCCTTGATTCATCCTCAGAACAAATTAAAATAATTACTGCTGGTCAAGAAACTTTTGGGCTCAACAAACTCCATGGAGTATCCTTCATATCAGATCCTGAAAGTGATGCTACTGAAGTTTTACAACACTAACTGCCACGTAAAGAGTTAAATCTAGGAAACTTTACACTTCCCTGCACGATCGGTAAATTTAATTTTTATGCCATGGCTGACTTAGGTGCTAGTATTAATGTAATGCCTAAGAGTATATTTGAACACTTGCATCTTACCAACTTAAGGAAAACAAATATGCTTTGCGAAATGGCAGATGTGTCTAAAAAGGCACCCTTAGGAATAGTTGAAAATGTTTTAGTTAAGATTGGTAAATTCTTATTCCTTTCAGATTTCGTAATCATTGACAACACCCCTTCTGAAACTACAATTCTAGGGAGACCCTTTTTGGCTACCATCCGTGCAGAAATAGATGTCTTCGCTGGAAAAATATCTTTAGGAATTAATGAAGATAGAATAAGTTTTGATTCAATGAGAAACAGTCATAAGTATACGAATCCTAGTGAAAGAATTTTCATGGTTAGACCCCAATCCCCTGCACAGAGTAATAATCAAATCGATTACGAAGAGTCAGGTAACTGGGACAATAGGTCCCCTAACTTAGATGATCGGGAGCCTAAGAAACGGAAAATTGAATTAGATAAGAATGTTCCTAGAGCACACTTCTGTAGCCCTATAAAACAGAATATCAAAGAACAAACCAAAATGTGGCCATCCTGTGATCCCGACAAAAAAATGTGTGATGGTGGGGTAGAAATCTGTGGGGTATCTAAAACTGGGAATTTAAGGTTTTGGTACTGCAACTATGATAATGAGAGAAGAAATATAAAAGGAAAAGGACTATCCTTTCCTGATTTCCTCTTAGCTAAATACGGAAAAAGCCAAACCGATGCCTTGATTTGGGACAGTAGATATGCTGAATGGTGTGATATTAGTCCCTCATCCGAAGCATCTTCTCAAGAATCAAACAAACCGAGACCTAGAGATTATACCTTTAGGGAATGGACTTTGATTAAGGTCGGGCATACTGACATAAGTGAACCTGTGAAAAAAGCACTATTAAAATTATGGTTAATTGATTGTTTCCAAGATAACTCGGCCTGTGAAAATAATCCCACTCATAGGAGCTTTGATGATTACAAGTGGGAATTTAATTTAGAAATCGATAAGCTAGCAGATGAGTACGAACTTGGAATAGGGAAGAAGGGACACATTCTAGATCACATATGGGAATATTGTAACCAAGTGCATAATAAAAATTACGAGTGGCACAATTATGAGTTCGAAAATGAAGAGTGTGAGGAAATAGGAATTGAGGACAAAGAATATCATCCACCAGAAGTACAAGTAGAAACTTTCGAGGTTAAAAGATACTCATTTAAAGGTGGACAAAGTTTCATCCGTGTTACCAAAGACTTGGATAATACTTTACCTCTTGGAAGGAAGAACATATCTAAGTTTAAGGAAATGATCCGAATAGAAATAGCAAACAACAAAACGTAGCATGAGCATGAGCCTAACTTGAATACTCGTTAATAAATAAAAGTGCTCGTCGGGAGACAATTCGTCTTTTATTTAATGAATTTATTTTTATATTAGTTGGTTTGCATGTTTCTTATTTTATTTTGCAGAATCCAGAAGCTAAGAGGCAATTCTCGAGTCCGGCTCGACTCATATTCATTTGGTAACTTTGCTGAAATTGCAGCAGTTACAGCGTAACCACTACAGTTACGCGATAACCATTACAGTTACGACGTAACCCATTTCAAGGTTACGCCGTAACACTTTAAAAACTTAAAAATTTAACCATTTGATTACGACGTAACCACTATGGTTACGCCGTAACCTCCTTCTAAAATCTTAAAATTTTAAATTTTAAACATGTCTAAACCTTGTATTCGTAAATGGACTTTATGGGTATGTTCTCTAGAAACCCTCAACAGGGCACTAAACTACATCCATTTGGGCCACCTATTGGTTTAAAAAGGCTTGTTGCATAGCTAAATTCAACCGGTTCCTACGAAAGAGATAGGTTTGTATTTCATGTACACTTCATAATTCTTGTAGAACGGTTTTATGCTTTAGTTTGTTCCTGTGATCACATGGGATAAAGAGCTTTGCGTAAGACGAAGATAATATCAAAATGACCACTAATAGATTTCCGCCTAATTTTAAATCTGAATGCAATGTTCAAGGATTTCTTGTCCTAATTTCTACTCTTTTCTTATAGTTTCATTCCCGTAATGTACACTATGGCATTGTACAAATCAAAGTGGGGAATGGGAGTAGAATTAATACTTGACGTATTTTTTGCTTTCAGATTTCCTAGGTTTTCTTTGAACAATATTGCAATTTTAAAAAAAATACAAATTTTCTAAATAACTATAATTAATCATATGCCGAAGCACATTACCCTTTTATTCCTATTGTGAGATTTAAGCATCATATTACTCAAAAATCCACTCAAAATATTGAGTGTGCCGGAAGTATTGTAGACTTTAGAACTTGCCTGTACAGCAAGAATAATTGAGTTCAAGAAGAAACACTTAGAATCACCCAAATAGACTATCTGTGTGCAGTTTAATGCTAACTTGTTAAATTGACATGTCGACCTCCCATATAAACTCTTCTGTTTGCAACATCATTATTAGTGCTAAATTACCCCTAGAATCAACCCATGTTGAGGCCAATCCATGTTTTCACCATAACTATAAATGTTTTCGTTTACACACATTTTACCTAGCCAACCGTGTCGTCTTTATCTTTTTCTTTGTTTTGAAATCTTCTGCTACTTAAGTCCCATGGTTCGGGGAATGTGGACTCGATAATTATACACTTTTGTGGATAGACCAAGTCAGTGTAGGTGATCATCCAAGACCCCCATGTATCACCACTTTTTCGGAGCAAGTGGAGTGTATCGGTCAAGGGGGGAGGTTGGGGGGGGGGGGGTGGGGGGGGAGATGTGGAGCGTGGTAGAGCGAGGGGTTGAGGGTCTATCGATCTGTGAACGGCGAGATTGGTTGGGGAGGGTACGGGGGTTATCGGAGGAGGTTCTAGAGGTGGGGGGACAGAATAAGTGAGCTATAAACTATGCTGGTGCTGGCTAAGTGATCAAGTGGCCACTTATTTATGTTACATCATAATAAAACCATGACATATGTACATTAGAGATGGGTAGATATCTAAACATGGCTCTACACTGTGCGCTTGACATATACTGATACATACAGTATATGATGCAACCTGACAATATTTCGAGATGACAACAACATACAAACAAACAACAGACTAATGCGCATGAAATTTGAGTCAAGTACAGACGCGACGTCTTCTATGGGCATGGGCATAGATCTCTGTAAGCAGATCTGCAGTATATACACTCAACAGACTGTCATGACTACATATACACATCGTTTCAAAAGAGTCTACGCCGAGAACCTTGGGCCGTTTTGTAACCAAGCTAGTGCGCATCGACACACATTAGCATTTTCGTTACTCAAGATACTTCTTCAATTTGATCAGGGGGCACAATAGGGATATATGGTGGACTCTAGTAGCGAAAATCTTTCGTGTCAGGTACATGAGGAGAATATTGCAAACAGGAAAGGTCTTGTCAATATGGAGGGGGTAGGAGACGGAGGGTGAGTGGAACGATTTTCTTCGGTTAGGTGGCAGAGAGATGATCGGCGGGCTCTGTGATGGACGGTTGGGGACAGTATGTATTGAGGAAGGCGATATTGGTAATTTACTTGAGATATACAGCTCTTGGAAGTGGGGGGGGAGGGTTGGGGAAGATGCGTTGCAGGCACAGAGGGGGTTCTATTATGCGTATGTAATGAATTATTTATAGGACTTGGCTAGATCTTAGGGCAACCATTGTCGAAAAGACTTCATATACATTTGTTGAGGGGGGTCGGTGCCTCGGTTGTCTTGTGGGCCTTGAGGTATTAGAGACAAATTGGTGTAATCATAAGGGCCTTATGTGCACTTAAAACGAGGTCATCTATATCTCGGCTTCGTACATTGAGCGCAAGGGTTGGGGACTTATATTGACAAGTACTCTGGGACGCATAGTCAAATTGGCAATCTATTTTAGAGACACACCACTCTATGATTCTCTTACGTAGTACCTTTGGACATATTGAGATAATTCATGCTATGGAATATTGTCACTTGTACAGCTAGTGATAGAAAAAGACAAATCACCACCAAGTGGGTAGAGGGGAGGTCTTAACAATTTAATGAGAGGAGATTGTGTTGGGTTTTGTCAAAGACAGTCTATAATTTCAGTAGTGCTATGGATTTAATAGTGTGCGCTTTCCTTCGTATCTATTGCAAGGAGCAATGTGTTCACTTCAGTGATCTGATTTGGTGATTATATTGGTCTGGGCACAGACATGATTTATAGATGTTTCGTCGTCGTCCGCAAGCTCGTTATCCCCTGTGATCACAGATACAAACTAAGCAAATACCGTGCCTATTGTAGGTTGATAGTGGTAATTAATACAAACCTATCTCACGGTAGGTGTTGATAGGGCGTTGGAGTGATGTGCTACTAAAGGTTATTAACAATGTGGGGCCAAAGGGATGAGTTTATCCCTGAGGGTTTCCTAGTGTATCAGTAAATAAAGGCCATTTAAAGAATAGGTTGAAACATGTATTATAAGTTAAATTTTTTAAGATTTTAGAAGGATGGTACGGTGTAGACCATAGGTGGTTTACGTTCTAATCAAATGGAAATTTTTTTAAGTTTTTAGAGTTACGCGTAACCTTGAAATGGGTTACGTCGTAACTGTAGATGGTTATGCGTAACGGTAGGTTGGTTTTTGTACGCTGTAACTGCGCAATTCAGCAAAGTTACCAAATGAAATAATGAGTCGCGGGCGAACTCGAGAATTGCCTCTTAGCTTCTGGATTCTGCAAAATAAAATAAGAAACATGCAAACCAACTAATATAAAAAGAAATTCATTAAATAAAAGATGAATTGTCTCCCGACAAGCACTTTTGTTTATTAACGAGTCTTTAAGTTAGACTCATGTTCATTCTACGTTTTGTTGTTCGCTATTTCCATTCGGATCATTTCCTTAAACTTAATATTGCTTCCTCCAAGCGTGTAAAGTATTATCCAGTCCTTTGGTAACACGGATGACACTTTGACCCCTTTAAATGAGTAATCATTTAAACCACGAAAGTTTTTCTACTTGTATTACTGGTTGATGAATATTCTTGTGGTCCGCAATTCTGAAGTTCCTCACACTCTTCATTTTCAAACTCATAATTGTGACACTCGTAATTTTTATTATGCACTTGGTTATAATATTCCAATACATGATCTAGAATGTGTCCCTTCTTTTACTATTCCAAGTTCATATTTATCCACTAGCTTATCGATTTCTAAATTAAATTCCTACTTGTAATCATCAAAGCTCCTATGAGTGGGATTATTTTCACCGAGCCGCGTTACCCATGTGCAAACAATCAATTCACCATCAAATAATCCACGAGCTTTATCCAAGTTCAGCTAAGTACAGTATGCCCTACCTAAACACAACGTCAACCTCCCACAAAGGGTCAAATCTCGATAGGACTCGGTTTATTGATACATTGAAGAGATGCTTCGGAATGAGGGACAAATCATCCCACCATTCAGCCATATAAAACTACTCCAAAACAATGGCAGTCGGTTATGTGGAAATTTTTCGTATTTAGCTAAGAGGAAATCAAGAAAGGATAGTCCTTTTTCCTTTTATATTTCTTCTCTCATTATCATAGTTGCAGTACCAAAACCTTAAATTCTCAGTTTTAGATACCTCATAGATTTCTACCCCACCATCACACATTTTTTTGTCGGGATCACAGGATGGCCACATTTTTGGAGTTTGCTTCTTGACAATTCAGTTTTATAGGGCAACAAAGTGTGCTCTAAGGAACACTTCCTTATCTAATTCAATTTTCTGTTTCTTAGGCTCCTGATCACCTAAGTTAGGGGACCTATTGTCCCAGTTTCCTGACTCTTCGTAATCGATCTAATTATTACTGTGTGCAGGGGAATGGGGTCTAACCATGAAAATTCTTTCCACTAGGAAACAAGTACTTATGACTGTTTCTCCATGAATGCCACTAACTAACTTAACTATCTTAAATCTGGGATATATAATCTCTAAGAAAACAAGAACCTAGTACGACTTATTTACGTAGCGAAGACAATTATTTAGCACGGATGGTTAGCCAAAAAGGGTCTTCCCTAGATTGTAGTTTCAAAAGTGGGTGTTGTCAATGATTACCAACCTAAAGGAAAAGATTTGCCAAATCTTAACTAAAAACGTTTTCAACATTCCTAATGGTGCCTATTTAGAGGCATATCTGCCATTTTGCAGATCATATTTGTTTTCCTTAAAGTGGTAAGATGCAAGTGTTCAATATAACTCGCATTAGGATTAACATAATAGACTAGCCTCCAAAGTCCAGCATCGCTCAAAAATAAATTACCGATCGTTAAGGTAGTGTGAAGTTTCTTGGAATTAACTCTTTACATGCAGTTGGTGTTGTAAAACTACAGTAAGCATCCACTTTATACTGATATGAAGGTGAATACTCCATGGAGTTTGTTTGAGCCCAAATGTTTCCTGATCAGCATTATTGTTTTAATTGTATTCTGAGGATAACAGGTTTTATCAGATGAATAATCCTTAGTTTTAAACTGTTAAATTTGTGTTTCTAAATTTATAAGCGAGGCACTTTGTTCCTAGCATTATCACACACATTTCTTTCATATACACACTATACATCTCTTCTCTCACTCACTGCCGCGTGCGTAATCACACATATACTATCATAAACCATACACACACACAATTAAGACTAGTGTTTCGCAACACAATATCGCACATACAGCTCTATCCTCTTTCTTATCTCACCACAGGTGGACGTCCCCGTCCCCACCTTCTAGATCTGCTGCTCTTATGTTAGTAATCACCCTCCCAAGAGGAGTCCTACATGAATTTTCCGTGCCGACACGGGAGCGGAGGGGGAAGGTCTCTAACACGCTATTGCGAGTCAACATACTTCTCCTCTCTACACAGAGAGCTGCGCGATCTCTTCTCACAATACACACACAAACAACTCTCTTGAGGTGTGTGGATCTCTATCTATCGTGCGGATAGTGGAGCGGCGTTCGCACAATCACTCGGGACAGGGGGACTGGGGGAGGGCGACAAGGGACACTCGATATCTCTCTCATCTCTCTCTCTAGAGAGCATATAGAGGGAGAGTATACTGAGCACATATCTGCGAGGTCTCAGGTTTATTAACAACACACATGAGATCGAGGTGATATACTACATAAGCAGACATTATTACAAAACATGCAAAGAGACACACAACACATCTAATCTAAATAATAAAAATCTTTAATGCTCCGATATTCCTGCTTGTTGTGCCGTCGTGCCATTTCTAAGAGTGATCAGCCATGGGTTTTGAATTTCTGTGAGAGCTTCGGATTTGGTTCTCATCCTGGGATGGAGTCCCCCTGTAATCAAGCAACTGACGATTCATAGTGCTCAAACCCTTATAAAAGATATTTACCTTTTGATGACTGTTGATATCATGAGTAAGGCACTTGTATAGCAGGTCATTATACCGCTCCCAGGCCTGGTATAAGTGATCATCTCCTTTCCACTCAGACTTATGACCCCTCTCTAGTTGTGTGCGGAGTGAGCGAGAGAGAACACACCCATCACGTAACAGTATCTATATTATTCTGAAAAAGAATCCCGATGACACTAACAGCCACGCCACCACCAGAGCCTCTGGAGCCATATACACATCACACACAACCTGCTTGACAGACTATCTAAGCCGGGGGCGAGGCGGAGGGGCACACAATAAATTACGAGTCTCCAGCATGCTGAGCGCGCCCGCACTCAAGTCTGTCCACTCATCTTTTTGCGGATCCGGTAAGAGTAAAGGGAAAAACTAGGAGCATGAATGCATCTTTAGAGACTCTGGGAATATTGAATAAGCCAACGATGATGAGGACCCGATCAATGTGATCGTGAGCATCCTCGTCTTTATTCCCCAAGAAAGTATCTCCCACAGTTCCGCATGAACTGACTCCTTGAATACGAAAATTAAACATTGCCATTTGATTTCGGGTTTAACAACGCCCGGTGCCTGGTTTTCTCGTGACAATGATAGGTACTGCTCCACAGTGAGAGTATTAATGTCTACTCCAGCCATGGTTCCTATAGAGTTGAGACAAAGAAGAAAAATAATCAAATTAATTCTAATTTTTAGCTCCCCGGCAGCGACGCTAAAAACTTAATGCGTATTTTCTTTTAAAATATATTTTATCAGGTTTTAAATTTATAAAACTCGATCTTCCTAATGACGCACTAACGGGCAGAGAACCCGATCGTGGGTAGTATAGAATGGTAAATCCGAGGTCGTCCCAAGAGCTAAAGTGTAATTAGTTTTAATTTGAAATGTCACGTTTTGAAAATGGTTTTTGATTTTAATTAAAGAAAATAGAAAACAATACAATAAAATAAATAACTGAAATTAAAAGGATATGAGATATCAAGAGAGAAAATGTGCTGACCTAGTTACTTTATTACTATTGTTACGAAGACAATTTCCTGTGCAATTTCAAACTATGGTTTCATTACTGGTTTCTAAGGTCGATAGACCTGAATGTGCATATGCAGTCTATCCTATACTTCCTGCGATTCCGAATCAGTCCCAAATCTTCTGGGAGGTAGGTTATCCAGGTTGCAGTGATTAATCCTAACTATTCCCAAAACATATCTAATAACCTATTAAGATTATTAACCCCCTCTAAAAGAGTTCCTACGCTTTTTAAGCATCAAGTGATTTGTGTAGTGACCGGTCAGTTCCTACACCAGGTAAAGAGTTAGTGATCCTCCCTAGTACCCATTGGATCCCACCATGATAAGGTAATCTATTAGTAGGGCAAGCTAGGTCCAAACCATCCGTACTACCAAAACCCAGGGTTATACGATAGTCAAGGAATATCTAATGAAACCATAACTTAACAAGAAACAATCATAACAAAAGTAAATTAGAATCTAGGCCATAACTTAAGTCTAGGCCGCTCATGGGAAAAGAAAACACACTAAGAGATAGAAGAATCATATATTAAAAACTCCTAATCTTATAGAGGATTTCTAATTTTGAACGATAAAATACCAAAATGAAAGTAAAGTGTGATTCTCCCCTTGGACACTAGGTGGCATTCTTCAAAGTTGGAAGCCTTTTAGCACACCTAGTTCCAAATTGGCAGTGGAGAAGTGATAATCGTAATAACTTAATGATCCTTTATTTAAAAGTTATCGGAACCTGGTACGACGTACCCAATAAGGTTTTCCGCCGTACCAACATACAACCTGCATTCCATAATTACGCAGCTGTTACGGCGAAACCAGTAAGGTGTAACGCCTGTAACCTTCATAATCACTTCGCATATGGTGTACTGTGATACGCCGCGTTCATAATCCAATATTGTGGATCTTCATGTTTACGGCGTAACTGGATAAGGAGTTACGCCGGTAACTATAACATTGATGAAGATTTCTGCCAAACATAGGGTTACGACTAACTAATAAGTGTTACGACTCCGTAAAGACTGTTCTTCTTTTTCCTGGGATTCCTACAATACTACTTTGCTTTAAAAATTTATGTTACGCGGCTAACCATTTTTTTTGGTGTTAACGCTTGGTACAAAATGAGAAAAGACGAAACATTATAAACTAAGAAACATTCCCCTTATTTCCCCCTCTCTAAAAATAACATTCCCTTCAGAATTTGACCCTAGAACAGTGTTTCACCACCCTCCGGTTTCACCGCCAGTCCCCCCGACAGTAAGCTATTAATTAACACTCCAAAACCTTTACCAAAAAAAAAATAATAAGGCAGCGAAAGAAAAAAAAAAAAAAAAAAGAAAAAAAAAAAAAAAAAAAAAACCCAATAAAATCCAGCACCCAACATGTCAGAACCCAATCCCCAATTAGGGAAAGCAGAACAAACATGCAAGTGGAGAGGATCTGAAGAAGACCCATTACTCTTCCAAATTAAAGAATGAAGATAGAGAGAGTTTAGATAGAAAGAACTTTGAGGAAACTGTCAATATTGTATTGCAATTTATCTAGAATATTCAACACAAACACAACACTCCCATAGGATCGAAACCAAACACAACACACAAACTAGAACCACAAACCAACAAAAGCACAAAACCACAAGAAGCCCAACCAGAAAAACAAAATCCACGACAAAAAACAACCAAACCAAAAAACCACTACCCCCCTCGTTGTATTTATAACTCTTTCACTTAAACACACGTCACGGCGACGATCCTGCAAAATATAACAAATATCAACCCAAATTTCCCCAACCTGCAGGGCAGTTGTCTTAGGTAGGAGGGAGTTTAGAAAAGTTTTTTAAAAACCACCCTACCCCACACCCTCGACCACACACACCAAACCAAAAATAAGCGATGAAAAACAAAGTGTCTATCCCAAAAGCCGTAAAGAAATACTGGGACAAAAATAGTGCCCATGCCCTCCCCCGACAAACACAATTTCTTAAAAAACACCCCAAACCCTTGTCACGCACAAACATCACGCTGTACATCATACCGAAACCAAAAAAACCCCGCAAGTCGGCACGATCAAAACAGATAAGAGAAAGCATACATGAGTTCCAAAAATCCCACGAAACTACACCAGCCACGCCCCCCTATCAGCCCTAACTCGAATAATATCTGATCAAGAAGAGGAGTAACTACACATTATAGGTTAATGTATATCCAAAAGGAAACCGAAGTAGAAAATCTAGTTTAAATGCCGACTATCGACCACGCGTGCGGCTAACGATGATCGAAAAAGCACAAACGACTTATGTACGTTCATGGGAATTTGTTTTGACATCTTGGTTCACAAAGAAACAAACGGCCCTTGCTATCTCCCTGCCGAAGCCGAAACGTCTCCGCCGAAAAGGCATGTCACAAGCACTATAATGAAACAAACTCTCACCGACAACGTACATACGCCTCGACGAGACGTATCTAGGATTACTGCGACAATAAAGGCGCTATAGACTTAAGTAAAAACCCCGTACAACACTCTAGAACTAAACATATAGAAATCCGTCACCACTTTCTTCGCGATAACGTCCAAAAAGGCAACATTTCTATCGAGAAAGTTGCATCCGAAGATAATATAGCCGATATATTAACTAAGCCTTTAAAACGTGAAAATTTAATTATTTAAGATTTAGGAAT
Organism: Tanacetum coccineum; assembly: GCA_026074375.1. Lineage (NCBI taxonomy): Eukaryota > Viridiplantae > Streptophyta > Magnoliopsida > Asterales > Asteraceae > Tanacetum > Tanacetum coccineum. The sequence goes on from BQNB010004841.1 coordinate 11,999, forward strand.
AGGAAAATGGAATACCCACATGGAAAGTGATCCTCCATACATCTAAAAAAATAATCGTAAACGGAAATCAGATGAGGTAATTAATCATATTCCAAAAGATGTTAATATCTCAAACAAGTTCCAATTCACAAAACCTCCGAACATGAACAAAATCGAGATTAGAATTTACTAGATAAAGAAAATAACAATAAAATAACCGATAGATATTTTTAAAGTTTATCATGTATGGGACAATACATGACGATTACAAAAATCGATTGAGAAAAGATAAAAAACACAAATCATCGAACTACAATTCACTTACTATGTAGAAGATTTTTGTTGAGTCTAAATTTTTAATAAATAATCACTCCAACAACAAGAACAAACGAACGGAGGCGGCGAAAAGAGAGGCGGATACTATCAAACAATAGACACGACAACAGCAACAAACGATCCACACAATGTATCCGCAACACCACAACATGCCCCCACCAAGAGAACTCAGTCAAGATCAAAACCCCCCACATAAAACCACCACGCAAAATGGTTACCAATACGAATAACAAGCACCCCATGCCCATCACCTCAATCCCCCACTCACAGAGGATCAATAACACATTCGAGTACAAAAGACGATCAAAACAAAATACACAACACACTACCCACTAACGCCGAGGCCCAACAACACACTACACCAGGCGACGAACAAATGGAACATAGTGGACGGCTGTGAAAAGACCAAGTTTAGCCCAAAGACCTGTCGCGCAACCCCCACCACAAGCCACCCATCAACCAACCCCGACCACTTCAAACCCGAAACCTGCAACAAAAAAGCTCATGTCAAGTCTGTCACCCAACGCTTGCAGTACAGAGACTAGCAGTAAGCCGCCCAAACCCGCAACAGGGGATACCTTCCTGAGGCCACCCGCGCACTATCCTCCACCTAACGAACCCCACAAACCCCTCCCCAAAACCCCCCAACGATACCCCCAACCACACTCGGTTCAACCCACAGACAACAAGCGTTTTTGGAACACTGCCGGCATTACCTTCCTCGATAGGAAGAAGATGTATGCTCTATTTTGGGAGCGTTATCGTGAGGAGAAATGAGACTGTATTTACTATATGTTTATTCTAGAGGTTTTGTTTGTACGGGGTTTTAATTAAGTCTATAGCCACCCTATTGTCGCACGTAATCAGAACGACGGTCGATGGCTCTGTCGTAGTCGGTGAGAGCTTGTTTCATCTATAGTGCTTGTTGACATGCCTTCCCGGCGGAGACGTATTCGGCTTCGGTCATGGAGATAGCAAGGGCCGTTTGTTTCTTAGCGAACCAAGATGTCAAACAACATCCCATGAACGTACAAAAGTCGTTAGTGCTTTTACGATCAACGTAATCGCCCGCGTGGTCGAAGTCGGCATAAACTATATTTTCTACTTCGGTTCCTTTCGGATAACATAAACCTAAATGTGTAGTTACTCTAACATACCTAAATATACGCTTAACGGCTTCTAAGTGGGTCGTCCTAAATGTTTTCTTGGAAATTGGCGACATAAGCAAACACTAAACATAATATCGAGCCTACTTGCGGTTAAAAAAAGTAAACTACCAATCATACCTCGATATTTAGAGCTATCCACGAGATCGGTGATAACATCAAATATTTAATACTTTTTGGTGGCAAAATACCCCCTAAAACACCTGCAAATGTCTCACTAACACTCAAAAAACGAGATATTTTCTATTATTTTGTAATTTTTAGGTAAAATGCAGGAAAGTGACGAGAAACAAGGGAAAATGGACTTAAAGTGTAAATTCTGAAGAATGTACAATCAGGAAGCGGACCACCAAAGAATGCGTTTAGCGCGTTAACCCTAAAATAAGCAGGAGTATGTATATCATTAGGAAGTACTTTACGGATAACACTATCTAGATACGTCTAACCCTATGTTTGGAAGGAAATCTCGTCAAAGTTATAGTTACGGCGTAACACCTTATCCAGTTACGCCGTAACCATGAAGATCCACAAATATGGAATGAAGATCACGTACATATGGATAGTATATATATGAAGTTACGGCGTAACAACATACATGGTTACGCCGTCCCAGCTGCTTAATTATTGAATCAGTGTAAGTTGTTACGGCGAAACACCTTTATTGGTTACGCCGGCTAACAGGTACGATTAACTATAAATAAAGGGACTCATTTCAAGTTATTTCGATATCACTGTCCTCCCACAGCCCAATTGATAGGTGACAAAGGCTTCCAACCTTTGAAGAATTCCACCTAGAGTCCAAGGGAGATCACACTTTACTTACTTTTTGTATTTAATCGTTCAAATTACGAATCCTATAAGAATTATGAGTTTTTAATATATGATTTCTTCTATCTCTTACTGTTTTTCTTTCCATGAGCGGCTAAGCACTTAAAGTTCTGGCCTAGTTATGAATTTACTTTTGTTATGATTGTTTCCTGTTAAATTATGGTTCATTAGATATTCCTTGACTATCGAATAACCTTGATTTTGGTATTTACGTATGGTTAGGACTAGCTTGCCCTACTAATAGATTACCTTATCATGGTGGGATCCAATGGGTACTAGGGAGGATCACTAACCTCTTACCAGGTGTCGAACTGACGCGGATCACTACAAAAATCACTTGATGCTTTAAAACAGCGTAGGAACTCTTTTAGATAGGGTTACATAATCTTAATAGGTTAATTAGATATGTAATAGGGAATATATTGGGATTAATCACTTGAAGTGCAACATGGATAACCTACCTCCCTGAAGATTTGGGACTAGAAACGTTAATCGCCGAAGTATAGATAGACTGCACTATGCCACATTCAGGTCTATTCGACCTTTAGAAACCAGTACTGAAACCATAGTTGACATTGCACAGGAAATAGTCCTATCGTAACATAGTAATGAAGTAAAACATAGGTAGCACTTTTTTCTCTCTTTATATCTCATATCTTTTAATTTTAGTTATTTAATTTTATTAAATTGTTTTTCTATTTTCTTCAATTAAAAAATCAAAAACCATTTCAAAACTGACATTCAAATTAAAACTAATTACACATTAGCTCTTGGGACGACCTCGGATTTACCATTCTATACTACCCACGATCGGGTTCTCTGCCCGTTAGTGCGCGTTAGTAGATCGAGTTTTATAAATTTAAAACCTGAAAAAATATATTTTAAAAGAAAATACGCATCAAGTTTTTGGCGTCGCTGCCGGGGAGCTAAAAATTAGAATTAATTTGATTATTTTTCTTCTTTGTCTCAACTCTATAGGAACCATGGCTGAGAGTTGACCTCAATACACATCCACTATGGAGCAATACCTAGCATTGTCACGAGAAAACCAGGCACCGGGCGTGGTTAAACCCGAAATCAAAGGCAATGTTAATTTCGAAATCAAGAGTCAGTTCATGCACGAACTGAGGGAAGATACTTTTTCCGGGAACAAGGACGAGGATGCTCACGATCACATTGATTGGTTCCTCAACATCTTTGGCTTATTCAATATTCCTGGAGTCTCTAAAGATGCAGTCATGCTTTGAGTTTTTCCCTTTACTCTTAAACCGGATATCCCCGCAAACGATGGGTGGAAGACTAAACCCCCGGGAAAACATCAATACTTGGGATCTCCTCAAGAAGGCCTTTATCCAAAGGTACTGCCCACCTTTCAATGACCGCAAAGCAGCTTAAAGACATCCACAACTTCAAGCAAGAAGGAGATTAATTCACTATACCAGCCTGGGAGAGGTAATAATGACCTCTATACAAGTGCCCTACTCATATATCAACTAGTCATCAAAAGGTAAATATCTTTTATAAGGGTTTGAGCACTATGAACATCAATTGCTTGATTCACAGGGACCCATCCCCAGGATGAGACCAGCCGAAGCTCTCACAGAAATTCAAACCATGGCTGACCACTCTCAGAAATGGCATGACGGCACAACAAGCAGGAATATCGGAAGCAGTAGTAGCAAGGATGGACTAGTTGCTTTAGTAAACAAGATGGACAACCTGGGATGAGACATGAAAAAACTAAAGGAAAGTGTTCATGCAATCCAGGTTGGATGCCAAATTTGCGAAGGACCTCACCTCGACAAGGATTGTCCCCTCAACGAGGAAGTTAAACAAGTGGAAGATGTCAGATATGGAGAATTTGGACCGAACAGCGCCGTTTAAAAACGGAAGTAATGGGAGAAAAATATTCATGTAGGACCACCAAGATAAACCTACACTAAGATTGATAATCGTCACCATATGCAAAAAGAGGCGAGCTTTAGGCGAATTATTTACTAAGCATCAAAGGAATTCTGCAACAAGAAGTACTCTGAATGGAGGTGTGGATTAATAAGCTTCAAGAAAATATTGAGATTAATACTAGGAACCAAAGTGCCTCGCTTAAAAATTTAGAAACACAGATTTAACAGTTAACTAAGGAAATACATTCTGAATCAAAACTTGGAATCCTCCTCAGAACAAATTAAAACAATTACTGTTGATCAGGAAACATCTGGGCTCAACAAACTCCATGGAGTATCCTTCATATCAGATCCTAAAAGTGATGCTACTGAAGTTTTACAACACCAACTGCCACGTAAAGAGTTAAATCCAAGAAACTTCACACTTACCTAAGACGTCGTTAAATGTTAATTTTTGTGCGATGGCTGACTTAGGTGCGATATTAAATGTAATGCCTAGGAGTTCATAATTGAAACACTTGCATCTACCACTTTAAGGAGAAACAAATTGCACTGCAAAATGGCAGATGTGTCTAAAAAGGCACCCTTAGGAATAGTTGAAAATGTTTTAGTTAAGATTGGTAAATTCTTATTCCTTTCAGATTTCGTAATCATTGACAACACCCCTTCTGAAACTACAATTCTCGGGAGACCCTTTCAGATTTCGTAATCATTGACAATATCTTTAGGGATTAATGAAGATAGAATAATTTTTGATTCAATGAGAAACAGTCATAAGTATATGAATCCTAGTGAAAGAATTTTCATGGTTAGACCCCAATCCCCTGCACAGATAATAAATAATTGATTACGAAGAGTTAGGTAACTACTGGGACAAAATAGTCCCCTAAACTTAGAATGCTCGAGGAGCCTAAGAAACAAAAAATTGAATTAGATAAGAATGTTCCTAGAGCACACTTCTGTAGCCTTATAAAACATAATATCAAAGAACAAACCAAAATGTGGCCATCGTGTAATCCCGACAAAAAAATATGTGATGGTGGGGTAGAAATCTGTGGGGTATCTAAAACTGGGAATTTAAGGTTTTGGTACTGCAACTATGATAATGAGAGAAGAAGCATAAAAGGAAAAGGACTATCCTTTCCTGATTTCCTCTTAGCTAAATACGGAAAAAGCCAAACCAATGCCTTGATTTGGGACAGTAGATATGCTGAATGGTGTGATATTAGTCCCTCATCCGAAGCATCTTCTCAAGAATCAAATAAACCAAGACCTAGAGATTATACCTTTAGGGAGTGGACTTTGATTAAGGTCGGGCATACTGACATAAGTAAACCTGTGAAAAAAGCACTATTAAAATTATAGTTAATTGATTGTTTCCAAGGTAACTTGGCCTGTGAAAATAATCCCACTCATAGGAGCTTTAATGATTACAAGTGGGAATTTAATTTAGAAATCGATAAGCTAGCAGATGAGTATGACATGAATAGGAAAGAAGGGACACATTCTAATCACATATGGGAATATTGTAACCATGAGGTGTATAATAAAAATTCGAGTGGCACATATTATGAGTTCAAATGAAGAGTGGTGAGGAAATAAGAAATGAGGACCAAGACATCATCCACCAGAATACAATAGAAACATTCGAGAGAGTTAAAAGAATACTCATTTACATGGGTGTGACAAAGAGTTCATCCGTGAATACCAAAAAGACTTTGGATATACTTAACCTCTATGGAAGGAAAATCATATCTAAAGTTAAGGAAATGATCCGAATAGAAATATCAAACAAACAAAACGAAGCATGAGCAAAGAGCCCTACCTAGAAAGAACTCGTTAATAAACAAAATGCTCGTACGGGAGACAATTCGTCTTTTATTAAATTATTTATTTTTATATAAACTTGGTTTTTCATGTTTCTTATTTATATTTATGCAGAATCCAGAATGCCTAAGTATGGGCGAATTCTTGAGTCCTGCTCTGTAACAACATTATTCATTCTTGGTAACATATGAGTCTGAATGATGCAGCGAGTTCCATGCGGAACCACTAGCAGTTTAAGCAGCCCATCTAACCGATTACTAGTTAACGACACGTAACCCATTTCACGGGTTAACGCCGTAACACTCATAAAAACTTAAAAAATATAACCTATTTGAGTTACGAAGTAACCACTATGGTTACATTACTTAACCACCTTTCTAAAATCATTAAAAATTTAAATATTTTAAACATGTCTATAAACCTTTATACGTAAATGGACTTTGTGTGATAAAGTTTCTCGTAGAAACCCCTCCACGTGACTCTAAACACATCCATTATGGAGGCACCAAGTTGCGATTTAAAAGGCTTGTGCTATATGTTCAAATACAACCATGATTCCTACAAAGTGAGTTAATGTTTGTAATTCATTGTACACAATCTAAAATTCTTGTAGAACGGATTATGCTTTATGGTAGTATAGTCTTCTCGTGATCCACAGGGCGATAAAGAGAGCTGCGGGAAGACGAAGTAAATTACACGAAAAAACAGATTTCTGCCTAATTTTAAATCTTGAAGCAATGTTCAAGGAGTTTCTTGTCCTAATTCTACTCTTTTCTTATTATTTTCATTTCCTTAATGTACAATATGGACATTATACAAATCAAGTAGGGGAATGGGAGTAGAATTAATACTTGACCGTAAGTTTATGCTTTCGATTATTCTAGATTTCTTATGAAAAATATTGCCAATTTTAAAAAAAAAATGAGAAATTTTCTTAAATAACTAGAATTAATCTTTGTCGAATGCACATTACCCTTTATTACTATTTGGTGAGATTTAAGCATCATATTACTCAAAAACCCACCAAAATATTAAGTGTGCCGGTAGTATTGTAGACTTTAGAACTTTGCTTGTACAGTAAGAATAGATAGTTCAAGAAGGCAACACTTAGAAAATCACCCAAATAGCCTATATGGAGATGCGTTATTGACATTGTTAAATTGACTTGTCCGACCTCCCATGATAGAAACATCTTCTGTTGCACTCATTATTAGTGCAAAGAACCCTAAGATCACCCCATGTGAGCCAAATCCATGTATTTTCCACCATAACTATAAATGTTTCGTTACACCATTTTATCTTAGCCAACCCTGTAGTTTTTATTTTTCTTTATTTTGAAATCTCTGGCTACTTAAGTCCATGGTTCGGGGAATGAGAACGAGAATTATACACTTTTGTGGAAGACCAATCAGTTATGATCTATCAAGACCCCCATGTATCACCACTTTCGACATTGTTTATCTCAAGTGGGGGGATGTACGTGTAATATCGAATGTTGCAGGGGCAATAATTAAAGATATAAACCTCTGTAGCATTTGCATATTTACTATAAGGAAAAGAGGGTGTAACAAAAGGCCACTCATGTGCTAAAAATGTAAAGATGATGCAAAATAAAAAAATAAAATAAAAAAATGGAGCTAGTAGCCCATAATTGCACTAAAACATCTCTGTAAAATAGAGCTAGTAGCCCATTATTACACCAAGTGATACCAATACTTATGAAGAATAAAGCTAGTAGCCCATTATTGAAGATCAAAATTTTCAGACTTTAACTCTTGGACCCATGGATGGACAGTAGCTAGTTATGACAACCTTATATTACTTTAGACTATTTGTTTCGTGTTTTTACATTATCAACCAATAAATGTATATCCCGTGTATATCCTAACCCTTAATCACCCTTTAAACCATAACACCCTTGTTGCCTTTGATAATTATTTAAATATTTTTGTACTTTCCAAGCTTATGATAGAATACATGTTATTACTGTGCAATTGAGCGATCACCCCGAAAATGAAACACTTAGACTAGTGGAGAGCTGAGTGACTTTTTATCCCCTTTTCGTGAGGTGTTCGGCTTTGATGTTTTCTAGCATAAGAATTTTATAAATTCATTTCTTGAATTTATTCTCGAGAAATCTTTTTATAAAATGTTTTAACATGTTCTACTTGAGGGTAAGCAGAAGTCAAGTGGGGAGATATTTGATAGCTCCATAAGAAAAAAGAGAAACCATGAATCTTTCTCAGTACTTCTTAAAATTACATTAGAAGTAGCGGAATACGTTTCATAAATCTTTATTTTGCTTTCTTTTAAATGAGTGATTAAGGGATTAAGATCTTGAGTAGTGATCCAACTCATTATGTCAAATATGACTAGGATCACAAATTCGATCATCTTACCAATTTTGAGTTTGAACATGAAATCTGACATACTATTTGCTTGGAGTCTGAAGAATATCAAGTTGCCTCTCAGAATATATTAAGTCTGCAGAACTTCAAGTTAAAGTGAACAAACATAATATAATTGGTTACTCAATTTATAGTCTAATGCAAAGGTTCTATAGTCGCTCAATTTTTTTTATCTTGACGATATACGGTTTTGTTTTTAAGTAAAAGATAGCGTGTCATTTCGTTACAACATTTAAGTAAGGGCATTTTTCAATCGCCTCGCCCAGGGCATCACAAATCTTAGGTACGGCCTTGGGGTCAACCCGGCTCTATACATATGTACACTTTTTTCCTATATTTAATATGTAGTGTTGTACTATAAGGAAACATTATACAAAAATGAAATCAAGCATAGGCATACATAATAATGTCAAGGATAAAGGTTGTGGGGTTGACTAGCGTTGCCTTTGAGATAGTGATAACGACTACGGTACATGAAATAGAATAGTGGTGGTTCATGGGTGTATATGGCCTGTGTGTAAATATTTTGCTAGATAGATGAGGAGTAACATGAACAATTGAACAATTTTGGCAAATTTCACATGCTTTTTCTTATGTGTATTTGTGGCACAAGTGGCAAAATGACTCAAAATTATCATAAACACTAAACAGGCTAACCTAAAACATTTTGTACTAATTATATTCAGTTTTCTTTTCTAAAAAAATGTATCAAGTTCACAACAGGAACATGTGTCCTAGTTCATTCATTTCTGGTTTCAAAATTTGATTCTTTCATTGGCAGCCAAGAGTAAACATCAACCAAATGTTTTTTGATGCAAACATTATATTATAAAACAACATCAACCAAATGTTGTTTTATATTATAAAATTTTAACTAATAGTGGTACTTACCGTTTCAATTTGGCAATTGAACTTAAAAAGGTTCATGAAAAAAACCTTTTAGATTTTTTAAAAATAAGTAATGACCCGGCCGGGTTTATCAAACCGGGTTAATAAAAAACCGACGGTTCAATCCGGTTCTCAAACAAGCAAAAAACCGGTCATATCCGGCCTGGTCGTTGTACCAATTCCCGGTTGAACCGGCCAGGTCAACTCGGGTTTTAAAACATTGGTTACTACTATTGCAACCCCACAACATTCAACTAATGTTGGTCCTTCGTCTAATAGACTATCTATAATTAAGAATAGTGAGTCAGTGCATGTTTACTATTATATCTAAGAAAAATGAGAGGTGAGTGGAACAGTTAATGTGCATTCCATGTCAGCTTTACAAATGTACACATAACCTAAAACTTGACATGTCATCACCAATATTGTGGTGATATGGCAGAAAAACAAAAAATTGCATAATTAATATATTAATATATATACTAAAATTAAAGAAAAACGATGTCGTTTCGCATGCCTTGAATTCTAGCCCAACAACAATGGCCCACACTAAAACAAATAAGCTTTTTCCGGCCCAAAATAAATTAAAAAAGAGAATTTACAAAATGCGCCTTGAACTTTTAACTATTTACGACTTTTTTTAATAATAAACTTTATTTATCAAATATATACGACATATCTACCGACTTATTCAAATCGAAAAATATGTGCGGAAAGATCTTCGAATTGCGAACAAAACGACCCCAATATTGCAATGCTTCCGACATACGCAAGATTTTATAAAAATGTTGAAGTTTAATATAAACAAAATAAGAAAGAAAATTTACAAAATGTACCCTCAACTTTTAACTATTTATGACTTTTTATATAATAAACTGTATTTATAAAATATATAACACATATCTACCGATTCATTCAGATAAAAAAATACCGCGAAAAAAGATCTTCGAATTGCGAACAAAACTAGCCTAATATTGCAATGCTTCCGAATAAACCCCCCCCAAATAAAAAAAATAAAAAAAAACAAAAAAAAAACCCCCTACAATTATTATAAAAAAATGTTGAGTTTATGTATATATATTAAAAAAATATACTTTCAAAACACCTAGGGACCACCTAATAATTTTAAAATAACGATAGGGGTCGAAATGTACAATTCTTTATGAAGTTTAAATTTATATAAATAACTATATTTTTTGCAAGCTCACTGAATTAAAAATTCATGTGCTGCCATTACAAAGTGCCCTGCCGCACGCATACACATTCTCACTCAATACTCATTCGAAATCGATTCGCAAAAAATTATGCCCCGCGGCAACGCGCAGGCTATTTTGCTTGTAGTATACTATACTAAAGATCAAAACAAAAATGACATTTTTTGTGCTTTTTAATGACGTTTTGACGTTGGGCTTATTTTGGCCTGCTTAGTGTTCGACCCATTTTCTTTTCTTTTAAGCTTCACTTTAATTCGAGAAACATCTCACAATTTCCTCATAGAACCAAAATACAGTAACATCACTTATCCAGAAAATCCCCAAATCAAAATACACTAACATCAAATTAGGTTAAATTAATTTCAAACCCAAATCAATATTTTATCGATATTCATTTTCATCTTCAAGATGTGGGGGTCGGTGGCGGCGATTAACTAAATCTTCGAAATAGACCTTTTGGATGGACAATAACAAAATGTAAGTTTGATATTATTTCAGCATAGTTAAAAGTATATTCTGTACTATGAAGTCAAACAAATAGTGGTGAAGTATGAGTTATATTCAAATAGTGCGATTTGCTTTACAAGATCTCTACTCATGTTTGTAAATTTACTCCGTATATGATAAGTATTGATTTCCATTTCTTTAAGCATACAAAAGAATACTCACCATTGAGTTCCATTTCTTTGGTAGTTTTCCTCACCATTAAAAAGTTGATTGGATTAATAGTTTTGGTTTTGGTTTTTAATACCTTAATTAAATTTTGTTGTGTAGGCATCAATTCAAAACTTGGATAGGAATACTTTAAAGGGCATAATTCCTAGAGGAGAGAGATAGATAGACTCCTGTCTCCCTCACAAATAAAACGTCACTTTATTATATCTATTTCCATCTATTTTGCCCACTTTTATATAATTATTGCATTATTTGGTACTTAATTGCTTCAAAGTTGATAAATGCAGTAATTCAGGAGTGTTTTGTGAAGACGGGCTGAAAGGCGCATAATTTGGAGCTAAAACGAAGACATTTGAAGATTGCTAAAATTTCACCAATACGTCGTATCCAACTAAAGAGATACGGCGTATCTGCGCCAAGACTTCATAAGAAAACGCGTTTGACCAATTCCCAATACGGCGTATCCATGCTATCTACATACGCCGTATCCATGAAGATAACTATTCAAAGATACAGTAAATCAAGTAAATTGGGAATGATATCAAAGATTTATTACGAACGTAGCGCGCACTCCAAGGAATCCAGCCCAATACGCCGTATCGACCTATCTGGATACGGCGTATCGAGTATTTTTCAGCAACTATAAATAGAAGACTCAAAAATGAGTTTTCAGTGTGCAATATCATATTCCTTATACCATACTCATCAGAGACGAATTTTAGAAGAGAAGATCATCCATAAAGGTCAAGCATTGATCACGAATCCACATAAGACATCGTGTAATTCTTACTCTCTTAATCGTTTGATTTTCAATTGTTTGATTACGCTTGTATAATTACAATGGTTATGGGCTAATACCCTCGGGTATTAGCCATCTTAATGAAAGTTCAATGTTTGGTTTGTTTTAAAATCGATTTCTTAATTTATCATTGATTGTTTAATTATGTTTATCACCTCATACTTGTTTATGTGTTTGAATATGCGACCTATCATTCAACTGGGTCTAGAGATACGGACTATGTAATCTAGATACCGGGATAGCTCTCCATGTCGTGTTTCATATGTCTAGACCAATAGGATCACAAATAACGTTCTGTCTTTATCTTTTGATTATGAGCTTAGTTAGACTGGTAGGTGACCCCTTTATGTTTCAAAAATCATGCTCTTAATTAACTGATAAAGATTGGAATAGTTTACTACCAGTATATAAAACATCGTCAAACAATAAGTGGGTAAAGTCTCGCTGGGCTAGGGTTTTAATAGGATCACCACTACTTTAATTCTCTAAGATAGAATATAATTAAACTAAAGGATGCTTTATGCGGATACATTAATTGTGACAGGATTAATTGTGTCTAGGTCTTAGGATGATGTCTCGCCTAAGTCTTAAGAATGATATGCCGCTTCGAGATAAGTAAATCATTGCACTAAAACAAACAAACCAGCATTAAACCATATTTAATATGGCTAATACAGTTTTCTATCATTTGGCTTGTACCGCTTTTCTATCTTCTAATCTTCATCTTTTGTGTTTATTGTGTATTGAATTGGTATTTGTCATCACCAAACCTATAACAGTCTCTCAGGCTGAACCCCCCATTTCATTAGACAACGTACATAGCATAGGTTTAACCAGTAAATAGACTAATTAAAATACTAATAAAATATAGGATTAAATTTCCACTTTTAGTGTTCGACACCCTACTTACCGCGAACTTCATCTTGACCGGGTACACTGCTCGTTAAAGTGTTGTTTTAGGTTTGTCAGCTAAATATAAATGTAAAACTTGATAATCAAATAATTGACCCTACACGACAGCACATCAGACGACGTCTCTAAATCCCTGACGCTGTCGAAACGAGCCGACTTAACTTATGCCTATAAATACATCCTCATAACTTCGCTTTTTGTAAGCCCCAAACCCTAAGTCCGATTCTAGGGTTTGGGTAGGTGTTTTTCCAGCAACTTAGAGGGTCTTATTCCATCCATAAACAACTTGTAATGGTTTAGATTCTTGATTATATCTTTATTATGTCTTCAATTCTTATTGTTGATTATTTTATTCAAGTATGCTTGGCTAATTCATCTAGTATTTATTTGGGAATACATGAAACTTGTCATTAATTAATTAGATCTTATTGTTTTCTTATTGATGTTGTGGATCTTCTATATTCATGATTAAGGCGTGACAAATTCAATGAGTTTAATTGATTATAGTTTATAATTCTTATCTCCTATTGCTTCTTGTTGATGAGTGTGCGTGTTAGGCTTTAGAAAACTAGCCATAAAATATTACGTTGACATAGACGTCTAAGGAAACGTGATTGTGTAGAAAGGATACCATCGGTAACATTCTTCATGCTACGTTACCTCTAATATGTTTGATCCCCCTTAAGTGTTTTAATGCATGTAATGTACTCTTATGGGCCTTGTAATAGTCTTCATACTACCTTACTTATGCGTTGCCTTAACAGAATATTACATAGACGGCGGGTTCGTGTAATTCGTTCATGAACTAGGAAATACTTACACATTACATCGTAAGAGTGACAAAGCAATAGGTAGAATTGGATATCTAGCAAGAAGTAGTGCATCCTAGGTAAATACGCTTCATTGTATAATTGTTTTATTAGAATTAGAAGTAGTTTAATTATTTTAAAAACAAACCCCCTTTAAAACCCGAGATTTTACTTGCTTTCTAAAAAATATAAAAACACAAAAAAATAATCTTCTTTCAATCCCTTAGACCTTAGTTACATTTAGTTCGATCCTTCCTAACATATTCTCCTAGAGAACGATAACAACCCCCGAGTCCTTGCTATACTACACTGCAACGATTAGGTACTCTGCCTAGGGAGTTGTAACACCTGTTGCGTTTACAACGACCGCATCTAGTTTTTGACGCCACTGTCGAGGAATAGTTAGGTTTCAAATTTAATTAGCTTAGGTCTACTTACTTGATTCCTATCAAGTGAGAATTTAATTTCATGTCAATTAGCTTTCTCGTAGTCTATCTTTTTCTTTGTGTGTTTGTTTTGTAATTTCCATTGACTATTCCATTCTCTATCATGGGAAAAGCGAATCCACAATTACCACCCTTTCCACTTACACCACATACCCATATAATACCTTACTTAGGGAAATCTATGCACCATATGAGCCTTTACCTAGGATGGATTTTTATGATCCAACCTCGTGTTTAGGATCAAATATATTTAGGTAGGCCCTTAGGAAAAGTGACTAAGTGTACTAAAAGTTGGATGAATTGATAGAATCACTTAAGTCACTACCTAAGGAAACAAATGATGAGGATTTAGCCAAACATGAGTATCGTGAACAACAAGACCTAGGTTTTGAAAATGCAAACTTTGAATCTCAAGCCCCTCCATCATTTGATGTATACACACCGCCCGTGACTTACTCGAAAGAAGTATAAGAGACTATAGGAATCCTGATGGAGGTAGAGCCTTTTAACCAAACATAACTAGAGGATGTAGGTTTGAATACTTGTTGTCATGACCTATTTCTTAGTTCTATGGAAATTCCTAGTGTTGATGAACCGGAGACTCAACTTTTACATAATTTTCACCCTTAGATGTAATTCTAGGAGACAAAAGAGAAACTGACCCACCCATCAACCTATACAGTCCGGGTAGTTTTAGGATGAAGGTAGTAAAACCCTTAACCATTCATACACCACCTTCACTCCACGTGGAATACTTCCATTGAAATGGTGTGTATATCACCCGCACTTAATGCTAAGTGTAGGGGAGTCCCACCTTTTACGCGTCAAATAAGCGTAGAGTCAGGCTCGCGACTTGAACAAAAACAAGCGATTTTTGGGAGGCAACCCAATATTTTATTTTCTCACATCTTAGGAATGTCTTGTGTGTCTTGTGTCATGTTTGTTAGATTCATATGTTTGTGCTAACAATTTTCGTGGTTTATGCAGTATTTTTGCATGAAATAACTAATATAATTACGTGCAAAAATTTTTTCCAAGAAAAAGAATGTGAATTTTTCACAGTGTCTAGAGACGGCGTTAGGATTTTTCCTGATGGTGTCACGTCTCCAGACTTGTGAAAATTTGAATTTTATATTATTTTTGAAAAATTAATTTTGTATAATTTCCAAAATTTGTAATTTTCCTAAAAACTTGCAGAAAACAACAATTTCATTTAGCACATTCATCCCATCTTTATTGCTTTCATAGTGTCAAAACCCTAATCACATCATTGTATATTATTATCCCGCCGATATTACGCCAGGTGTATTTTTCTTGTCTTTCATTTGCAGGTTATATTTTGTTAGGAATACAAAAAGTATCAGTCACTTCCATAATATTGTAAGATGGGCTCGTAGTATAGTTTTTGGAACCTAGATAAGGTAGTAAGGCCCAAGGCCCATGTTCAGCCCATTAAGGGTCCATATGGCCGGCCACTCCTAAGTATTTATACCCCTTTCCACACCTTGGAGAGGGTTGGTTGTTCACTTGTTTATTTCTAATCTAATTTTGCTCTCTTTTCTTTCTCTCTTTATGTGTTCAATCCTTCCACTCTCTCCCTAGATTTATTGTTATTTGATTATGAGATAAGATACTTCATAAATTCTACAATTGGTATCAAGAGCTATGGGGTGATATAGCTTGGTTTTGTGTGCCTCTTTATTACTTGTTCTAGGCGTGCGTTTAGTTCGAACACCATACAAGAGATTTCATCTTTTGTGTGTTCTAATACCATAAAGATTAGTACTTTCTTCTTTGTTTTTCATAGTATAAGGTAGTTGTACAAGAAAAACTTTAGAAAAACTCAAAAATCTTCATTTTTTGTTGTTTTTGGTTTGAAAAATGGTTTTGTGTACAAGAATCTTGATTTCAAACTTTTTGTGTTAAAAACCATAAAGTTTGTGTTTTTAAGGTTCTCCTAGTCTTAGAATAGCATGACGTACATGTAAAATCAAGTAAAAACGTCAAAAATTGTATCTTTAAGTGATTTGAAGTTTTTGAAGACGGGTTTTTATACACACTGTTTGAATTCAGCAATTTATACGTATTGAATTCGGCGATTTATACGTTGGTGAATTCGGCGATTTATACGTGTTTGTATTCGGCGATTTATACGTGTTTGTATTCGGCGATTTATACGTGTTTGGATCTAGCGATTTATACGTGTGTATATCCGACAATTTATATGTGAGGAAATCCAATGATTTATACGTGTCTTCAAATCCATAGATTTATACGTGTTTTAAAATCCAGAGATTTATACCTCAGTATATCCAACGATTTATACCTCATTCAATCCGGCGATATATACTTGTCTTCTTAACGACGATTTATACAAGTTTTCTTAAGGTGATTTATATGTTACACTTGGGTGACTTATACACTTACCTTTGGAGATTTATACCATATTCCCTTAGTGATTTATACGGTTATTCTGTGATTTGTAAAATCCCGTGAAGTATTCAATTATTTTCTCAGTTTTATCAAGAATTGTAAAATCCCGTGTAATCTTAAGATTCATTCACTTAAAACAAACAACAATTTAACACAACAACCTCTAATCACCGAATGATCATAAAGTTATCTTTTCTCATTCAATCAATTAATTTAAAATGACAACCTTAGCAGAATTTATGATCATTGCCAGTGCGGACAACCGTCCTTCCATGTTGGAGAAATCTTTGTATGACTCTTGGAAAAGTCATATGGAACATTACATAGAGAATAAGGATAATGGGAGAATGATACTCAACTCAGTTCAAAATGTTCTACTTATTTGGCCTACTGTTACTAAAGAGGATGGTACCACTAGAATAAAGAAGTATGAATAACTTTCTGCTACTGAAAAGATTCAAGATGATTGTGATTGCAAAGCTACCAATATTGTTCTTCAAGGTCTTCGACCGGACGTCTATGCTATTGTCAATCATCATAAAGTTGCAAAAGAGCTTTGAGACAGAGTTAAGCTTCTTATGCAAGGAACGAAATTGTCATTACAAGAAAAGGAGTGTAAGTTGTATGACGAGTTTGATAAGTTTACATTTGTGAAGGGTGAAACATTGTATCAGTACTACTGGAGATTTTCTCAACTAATCAACAACATGAATGTTATCAATATGTCAATGAGACCAGTTCAAGTGAATACAAAGTTTCTGAATAGTCTTCCACCCGAATGGAGTAAGTTTATGACGAATGTGAAGTTGGCAAGAGATTTTCATACAACAAACTATGATCAATTGTACTCATACCTTAAACAACATGAGAGGCATGCAAATGAAACTCGCTTGATGCGTGAAAGATACCAAGATCCTCTTGCATTTGTTGCTAACTACCATCAATCACCGTCTCAACTTAACAACTATCACTCTCAATACAATCCTACACAGTTTCCTCAATAATCATACATGGTTCCACAAGTTCACTCTCTTTAACCATACTCACAAATGTATCCACCACATCATTCATCACAACCACAAATCAGTCATTCATCCGTTCCACCATCACAACAATATCAGTCTCATCAAACCTCATCTGTTTTACAAATTGATTACACCTCACCTCAACCTTCAACACAACCATTGACTGAGTTCCCTCAATTGGACTCAGGTCTTGTTGTTCCTGTGTTTAATCAAGGAGATGATCCAATTGCCTGTCTCAATAAGGCAATGGCTTTTCTCATAGTTGTAGCTTCTTTAAGGTTCCCTTCAACGAACAATCAACTTAGAACTTCCTCTAATCCAAGAAACCAAGCCACTATTCAAGACAAAAGGGTTACAATATAACAAGTTCAAAGGAGGCAAGGACAAAGTTATGTTGGTAATAGCTATAAGGGTAATGCTACTAATTCTGGGGGAAATAATGCAGGAGGACATGTAAGGGTTGTTAAATGTTATATTTGTCAAGGTGAAGGTCACATGGCTAGGAAATGCACTCAGCCAAAGAGGACTAGACAGGCTACATGGTTTAAGGAAAAAGCAATGTTGGCTGAAGCACAGGAAGATGGACAAATTTTGGATGAGGAGCAACTAGCATTTCTTGCATATACAAGCATTCCAAATGGTCAAACTTCTCAGACAACTATTCCAAACACTGCTGCTTTCTAGACCGAGGATCTTGATGCATATGATTCTGACTGTGATGATGTCTCGAATGCTAAAGTGGTTCTCATGGCCAATCTTTCCAACTATGGTTCTGATGTTATCTCAGAGGTACCTCATTCTCACTCCTATTATAATGATACGGATGATCAAAGTGTGCATGCAATGCAGGATTTTGAACAAACACTAGTTGTTGATTTTTCTAATAATGAGATACATAGTGATAGCAATATCATTTTGTACTCTCAATATTTGCAAGAAACACAACAGGCAGTTATTCAAGATACAAATGTGCATGCACACCAAGATTCAATGATTTTATCTATGATTGAACAAATGTCAGAACAAATGATTAATCATGTGAATAATTGGAAAAAGGCTAATCAGGAGAGGAATAATGAATCCTTAACCGCGGAGCTTGAGAGATATAAAGAACAAGTCAAAACTTTTGAACAACGTCTTAATGTTGATTTAAGCACACGTGAAAAAATTATTGATTCTCAAATGGATGATATGATTAAAGAAATGCTTGCACTTAGGCAGCAAATTGACTCACCTGAACAAAATCTTTCTAATCAAATCAAAGAAAAAGAATCTTTATTGTAAACATTCACTATTTTCAAAAACGAATCTAAAGAAAAGGAAAAAAATATATGGATAAAGAAATTGATTCAGAAAAGAAGATTAAGGAACTAGATAATATGGTTTACAAAGTGGTTCAATCTGCTCAAACAGTGCACATGTTAACAAAGTCATAAGTTTTTTATGATGACACTCACAAACAAGCTCTTGGTTATCAAAATCCGTTTTATCTCAAGAAAGCTCAGCGGATTAAGCTGACCTTGTATGATGGAAGTGTTATATCTAAACAACATGTTGCTAGTCCTGTATTTTATGATGACGAGACATTGATTTTGGAAGAAGTAAGTCGATCCAAAATGCTTGCAAAACAAAATGACCCAATTTCAAAAGAAAAGAAAGTTAATACAACTCCAATTAATTATGCTGAGTTAAATTGATTATCTAAAGATTTTGGTAAACGTTTTTCTTCACAACAAGAACTGTCTAATGAACAAGCTTTCTGGTTAAAAACTTCACACCCTAATACTGACCAATATGCTTCGTCACCTGTCAAAATTAAGGCTCCTCGGGAACTTCCTAAGGTAAGGCTGGTTAATACAAGCCTTAAAAAGCATAAATACCATCTTGGCCAATTTGACACCGTGGGGAAAAAGCAGATTACACCCGATGCTTTAACAGAAGGGGAATGGGGGTTTAAACATACTAAAGCTGTTTTTCTAAAAAAATAATTCCATTTTTAAAGACCTTAAAAGACATATTCAATGCTTTTGATAAAATCTTTTAAATGAAGTAACGAAAGTATAAACAGTTTTTAACTAGATGAAAGCTGCTGTTCAACAGTATTTTGTAGATAAACAGTGTTTTGAAATTCATAAGAAAGAACTTTTTCTTGAAAATGATCGACTCTTACAAAAAATCATGTCTCAAGATGTTATGATACGTGTGATAAATTCTACTGCTGTTTTTAATGATGTAAATGTGGAAATGCGAAGTAGTGAATCTTGTGTGAAGTGTTTGGATCTTGATGCTAAGCTTTTGAACAAACAAAATACGTATAACAATCTTTCAAAAAGTTATTCACAACTTGAAAAACATTGCATTTCTCTTGTGTTAACAATGCAACTCAATCAAGAAAATTTTCAAAAGGATTCATTAAGTAATAATCAAAATGCTCTTGAAATTCCAGAATATTTTGAAAATAATGATTTGAAAGCTCAGCTACAAGCTAAAGACACTACAATTTGTAAGTTGAAGGAACATATCAAATCTATAAGAGAAAATGACAAGGAAGAGAAATTCAAACATGAAATGGAAGAAATTAAGACCATAAACATTGAATTGGAGCATAGTGTGGCCAAATTACTTTATGAAAATGAGCGTTTACATAAAGAAATTGAGCATTTGAAAAAGATTTACAAAGATCAATTTGATTCAATTAAAAAGACACATGCTCTCCCTAAGGAACACGATGACTCTTTGATTACTCAATTGAACTCTAAATCGATGGAAAATGTGGATTTAAAACATTAACTTCAAGACAAGGTTTTTGTGATTACATCATTGAAAAATGATTTACGAAAATTAAAGGGAAATAAATTGTTGAAAATGATGCACAAATACCAATTGCCACCACTATTCCTCCAGGCATGTTCAAGCTAGACTTAGATCCTTTAGCTCCTAGGTTATTGCAAAATAGGGAAGCTCACATATACTATCTTAAGCATACTCAAGAACAAGCTGACATACTTCAAGGAATAGTCGAACAAGCTAAAGCAAAATAGCCTATAGATAATGCGTTAGACCTTGCCTCTAAGCACGACACATGAATTTAGGAGTTACTTGTATATGTTCGAGATACGTGCCCTAATGCGATTAAACTTAGTGAGAAAAAGGTTGCTATCACACCTATGAACAAGGTCAAGAAAGTTAGGGTTTTTGAACCTCTCACATCCTCAAGCAACATCAAACAGGTTGAGTCATCTAAAACATCTGATTCTAACACACTTGTGTTGTCTTCTACATGATTGAAGTGTTCTACTAGTACATGCAGATCACAGCCTATATGCAATAAAAAGAATGATAGGATCTCGCAAAAACAAAGTAGCAAAAGGAAGAATAAAGTAGAAGCCTAACCTAGGAAAGTAAATAAAAAGAATCGTGTTAAAGAACCTATTTGTGATGAAAATGTTAAGCATACTATGTTAAATGCGAATTCTCAGTTAATTTGTGTTAAATGTAAGCAATGTATGTTTGATGCAAATCATGATGTGTGTTTCCTTGATTTTGTGAATGATGTGAATATGCATGCTAAATCTAAATCTAAGTCAAAGAAAAGCCAAGTGTGTTGATAAAATATAATGCCTAAAAACATTACTAATTTTTTTTCACATCTTTACGTTTTTATAATCACAAAATATAAAAACGTTCAACGTAAAATTAAACGTAAACAAGTAATTAGTAGTAAACTCTCATTTCAACAAATACATCACTTAAATGTATGAATAAATAAATGCTTAATGCATTTTATGATCAAAGGAAATTTTTATTCAACCTCACACTTTTATAAAATGTTGTAAACATTTTTAAAACATTACAAAACATTTTCTACAATTAAAAGAAATGTTTTATTCAAAATAAACATTTTGATATTCAAATTTTTGGACCTAAAACGGCTATAAAAGTTCCAGAATATTCCCCCTACACAAAAGATAAACTGGGGAAGCCCCAGTCTAAGGCGCCCCCCTTAAATACTCGGTCGCCCCCCTTAAAATTAAGGGGAACGCCCACCTATTTAAGGGGACCGACCCTAGGTAGACGCTCTCCCAGTTTGTCCTATAAATACTGGACTTTTCCCTATAATTTTCTCACCTTTTACACTCATTCTTTCTGCTCAAAACATAACTTTTTTCTGTTGGACAATTTTGCAACCAGGATCTTAAGACGCTATTTTGGAAAAACACTTGCTATTGGAATTTAGAAGGTGTGATCTACTTCCAGATCCAAGACATAAATTTGTACACCAATTTCCTTGATGACATGCTAAAGACTTCTCCAATCTGTCTTCTATCAAAAGCATCAAAAACTAAGAGCTAGTCATGGCACCGTCAGTTATTGCATCTCAACTTCGGTACTCTTAACAAGCTAGCTAAAGACGGTCTTGCACGAGGCATTCCAAAGCTTAAATTTTAGAAAGATCATCTATGTTCAGCATGTGCATTAGGAAAAAGCAAGAAAATCCTCTCATCACCCAAGGCTGAAGACACTAACTAAGAGAAACTATATCTTTTGCATATGGATCTTTGTGGCCCAATACGTGTGGAGAGTATTAACGGGAAAAGTATATCCTTGGAGAATTTTGAACGATTACTTCATGATTTAATTGGGTCGATTCTTGAGATCAAAGGAATGAAGCTCTTGACGCTATCATCAATTACATAAGAATATTCAAGTGAGTTTGAATGCCACAGGTCCCTAATATACGAACAATAGTGAACGGAATTTGTCAATTAAGACCTCTCGGATTTCTATTGAAATGTACGCATTCGCATCAAACTTTTGTTGCTCTCGCACTCCTCAACAGAAACAGAGTTTGTTCAAAAGCTAAACTGAACTACTTGCGAAAGCTGCTCACACAATGTGATATTTTTTCCAAAAGCTCCTCTATTTTCATGGGCCGAAGCAATCAACACCTGTTTGTTGAAACCCAAAAAAATTCATTAATCCATCTCTGCTCAAACAAAACTCCTTAATGAGGTTATGCACGACAAAAAGCCGGATTTATCTTTCATTCTATCATGTCTTTTTTGTTTCAGAAAAATACTTGCTTTATTCGAAATTTAAACGGTTTTGATCTACTTTATGGATCCAGAGATACAAATTTCTACACAATTTCTCTTGATGGCATGCTAAAGACGTCTTGGATATGTCTTCTATCTAAAGTGTCAAAGACTAAGAGCTGGTTATGGCACCGTCGGTTATCGCATCTTAACTTCGGTACTCTTAACAAGCTAGCCAAAGACGATCTTGCTCGAGACATTCCAAAGCTTAAATTTCAGAAAGATCATCTGTGCTCAGCATGTGCATTAGGAAAAAGCAAGAAATCCTCTCATCAACCCAAAGCTGAGGATACTAACCAAGAGAAACTATATCTTTTGCATATGGGTCTTTGTGGCCCAATGCGTGTGGAGAGTATTAACAAGAAAAAGTATATCTAGGTGATTGTTGACGATTACTCACGATTTACTTGGGTCAGATTCTTGAGATCAAAGGATGAAGCTCCTGAAGCTATCATCAAGTGCATCAAAAATATTCAAGTTCGTTTGAATGCCACTGTTCGAAATGTCAGCATTTCTCATCAAACTTCTGTTGCTCGCACTCCTCAACAGAATGGCGTTGTCAAAAGAAAAAACTGAACTCTTGTAGAAGCTGCTCACACAATGCTAATATTTTTAAAAGCTCCTCTGTTTCTATGGGCCGAAGCAATCAACACAGCTTGTTATACCCAAAACATTTCATTGATCCGTCTCTGCTACAACAAAACTCCTTATGAGTTGATGCACGACAAAAAGCCAGATTTATCGTTTCTTCATGTCTTTGGTTCACTCTGTTAATCCAATCAATGACAGTGAGGATTTGGGTAAACTAAATGCAAAGGCCGATATTGGTATTTTTGTTGGATACGCGCCCGCAAAGAAAGCTTTCAAAATCTATAACAGAAGAACCCAGAAAATTATGGAAATAATTCAGGTGACGTTTGGTGAGCTGATAGCAATGGCTTCTAAACAATTCAGTTCAGGACTCGGGCTTCAACTAATGACTCCTGCAACGACCAGTTCAAGACTCGTTCCAAACCGTATTCATGAAAAACATTATACTCCACCAAATAGAGATGATTAGGATTGTTTGTTCCAACCCATGTTCGATGAATACTTCAATCCTCCAACCATTGTTGTTTCTCCAGTTCCAGTAGCTGTTGCACCAAGAGCTGTTGATACAACTAAATCACCAGTGTCTACGTCAATTGACCTAGATGCACCATCAACAAGTATTCCATCAATACAAGAACAAGAATATTCTCCAATTATTTCTCAAGATTTTAAAGAATCACCAAAAACACCACATTTTCATGATGATCCACTTCATGAATCTCTTCATGAAGACTCGACCTCTCAAGGACCGTCATCAAATGTGAGACCAACCTACACTCCATTTGAACACCTTGGTAGATGGACCAAGGATCATCTAATTGAAAACGTAATTAGTGATCCTTCTTGTTTTGTCTCCATGAGAAAGCAACTTGAAACTGACGCCATGTGGTGTCATTTTGATGCCTTCCTAACTTCTGTAGAACCAAAGAACATCAAACAAGCAAGATGCAATGCAAGAAGAAATTCATGAATTTGAAAGGCTACAAGTTTGGGAATTGGTGTCGTGTCCAAACAAAGTCATACTGATCAAACTAAAATGGATTTACAAGGTCACGACTAACGAATTTGGTTGGGTACTAAAGAATAAGGCAAGATTAGTTGCTCAGGGATTCAGGCAAGAGGAGGGTATCGATTTCGAGGAATCATTTGCACTGGTTGCAAGAATAGAGGCCATCAGTATCTTCGTAGCTAATGCAGCCAACAAGAATATGATGGTCTTCCAAATGGACGTCAAAACGGCTTTCTTAAATGTCGAGCTCAAAGAAGAGGTCTATGTTTCTCAACCAGAAGGATTTGTTGATCAGGAAAACCTATCGCATGTGTACAAGCTTAAAAAGGCCCTCTACAGTCTCAAACAAGCACCACGTACATGGTACAACATGCTGTCAAGTTTACTTATTTCACAACATTTCTCCAAAGGTGTAGTGGATCCAACACTCTTTACACGGAAAGCAGGAAATGACTTATTACTGGTACAAATTTATGTTGACGATATAATATTTGCATCCACTAATATTGCTTTGTGTAATGAGTTTGCTAATCTGATGACCACTAAGTTCAAGATGTCGATGATGGGGCATATGTCATTCTTTTTAGGATTACACAATTTCTTAAATTAATAGAGGCATCTTTCTAAAACCAGTCATATATGCTTCTTAAAAATTTATTAAAATAATATGGTTGCTTAACTAGTGATTCTGTAAACACACGTATGGTAGAAAAGAATAAACTGGATGAAGATCTACAGAGGACACCAGTTGATGCTACACTTTATCGTCGCAATATATCCTGTATATTATGTAAATAAGAACACATAAAAACCCAAAAAGATTTTTTCATTTTATATAAATTTTTCAAAAAGAAAATTAAAAAAAATCAGAAAAATAAAAAAATAGTTTTGATGACATGTTTTCTAGCATCGATAATATTTACGGCTTTAGAAATTTTATTCAATAATGGCACAAAGCTGTAAATAAGATTCGAATAGAAAATATGTCATATGGCTTGTTATTATTTTAGATAACAACCCGATCTTAATCTTAAAGGCAAGTATTTTTTTTTAAAGCTTTGCCTTACGACGGGAAATTTAACTTTCTCGGGAATGAATTAATTCATATTCATTCAAAGGCTTGTGTTTTCTTTGCAACACAACCCGCGCTTTCTTTATCCATTAGTGTACGTGTCAGTGCGCTTATGTGTCAAAATAAGAGAAATCTTATTATTTATGGTGTTGATTTTTAGAAATAAAATAATCATCGCAGTAATTCATCAGAATATGATTTTTCAAGGCATTTGACCACTCAAACAACGACTACAACTCTTTAAATAGAAAACAGGTCATTGTTTAAGGGGGAGACAATGTCAAATTTCTTCTTTAAAAAGTCATCAAGGATTAAATGGAAAAAGGTTTTAAACAATAACGGGTTAACAATTAAAGGGAGTTAATTAAGTTTAACTTATTTGTGCCTTAAATGTTATGTGTTTATTTAGGGAGTAAATAGCAAAAATAAGTAGCTAAGCATTGTAGTATAAACTTTAGGGACTAATTGTACCATAAGTGAAACTATAGCATGCATTAGAAAACTTATAAAGGAAATTAGAAAGGTATTAAGAGTTTAGGGGGCATTTGTGTCAAAAGATGAAACTTTTAACACAAACACCTCATCCCTCTCTTTCCCTCGTCATAGTTAACACACACATACACCTTTTCTTCCATCCTATTTTAAAATCTCGTCAACTACAAGACAACAAATTCAGTGGAATTTCAAGACTTGAGGTAAAGTTAAAAACATGTTCTTTCCATCTAAATTTGGTTTAGGGTTAGTGAAAATCGAATGTTGTCCAAATTAAATGTTGTCCAAATCCAAAATTAGTTGAGGGGTTTTGATGCTTAAGGTGTGTAGTTTGCTCGGCTATAGCAGTTTTGAATAAAGTTAACTCATGGTTTTGATTTGCTTGATTCTTGTTGCGAAAATTTGGGTGTTTGGAAATTACTTGTAACTTGTGATGGGTTTGTGTTTATTTTGTGTCTATAACCCTTCTTGAATGAATGAATGAATGATAAATTCCATGTCTTGTATGCAATCTTTATGGCTTAGATTCAAACAAGTGATAACTTACTTGTTATTTGCTCAAAATGAAAATTTTGTGGCTCATTCTTGTTATATCTGCTAAATTATGTTTATATATGTTTGGTTTACATGTGTATGTTGTATAAGTGCCAAAAATTGAAAGAATGTATAAATCAATGTTTATAGACGGCGTTTTATATGTTTGTGGGCTATAGACGGTGATTTATACACGAAATTGTTTAGACGGTGATTTATACATGCTGACTTAGACGGTGATTTATACATCCTAACTTAGACGGTGATTTATACATGCCAAACTTAGACGGCGATTTATACATAAGACATTAGACGGCGATTTATACATCCATTTTAGACAGTGATTTATACAGTCTTTCTAGGCGGCAATTTATACATGGTCATGGACGGCGATTTATACATGATACATAAAAGATGATTTTTTTCTAAATGCTTTAACTTGATAACTCATCTTAGGTTAAATCTTTCTTATATCATATGTAAGTTGCTAAAATGAATGTATATGACCAATTGTTAGTTAGTTGACCTTTCAATAATGTCTTTCGTCCCACACTTTGTATGAATGCCTGATAATGTGGTAAATCTGTCCTGATATTGTCTGAATATTGCTTGCCTAAGTTAAGCTCCATGAACCAGAATAGGTCATTCAGTAATATATGAATTTGGTTGTATATGAACTGTATTGGACTATTCTTAGCAGAAACATGAATCCAGTTGCCACTCAATAAGTTGCACACGAAAAATTCTTTGGTTGCTCCTGAGAAGAGTCTAAAGATTGAAAAATGTAATGCAAGAATTGCCTTCAGCAAACCACAAAGAGAAGAAACGTATCAAGTCACCTTGGATGCTCTCAAGCTATCTCCTTGCTATCTCGCATTCTTGATTATTGTTGAAGTCCCTGAAGTGTACATGCATCAATTCTGGAACACCATCCAAAAGGTTAAATATACAGATGCTTATCGGTTCAAGAGGATAAGGAACGAAAGTTTCGAGTTGATACGGAAGTCTTTTGTGAAATTCTTCAGATATGTCGTAGAGTTCTCAACCAAGACTTTATTGCACTACCTTCAGAAGAAGAATTGGTTACATTTATCCAGGAACTTGGCTATTCTGGCAAGTGTGATATGTTATCTGCAATTCATACTGATCAAATGCACCAGCCTTGGAGAACATTTGTTGCAATCATCAATAGGTGCATCTCTGGGAAAAAAATAGGACTTGATAGACTCGGAGAATCACAAGCTCAAATCTTGTAGGGCATGTACAATAAGAAGAATGTTAAATGTGTGCTCTTTTTTTTTTTGGTGTGGGAAGGACTTCATGTATTAAGCTGACAACAGAGAAATAAGTTCAGCAAGGAAAGAGCACATGCCCTACCCAAGATTTACCAAATTTATCATCTAACCACTTCATCTCTAAGGACAAGACTATCTCTATGAGGAACATGATCAATCTTCACATAATTCGTGATGACTCATTGCTCAATACATTGAAGTTTGTCTCCAAGACACAAGATTATCAACAGTATGGAGCCTTGATTCCTGATGATATGATCAATCAAGACATCAAAGATTCTAAAGCTTACAAGACTTACTACGAATTTGATACTAGAAAAGCTACCCCTAAGAAAGCAAGGAAGTATAAGAAAGTTGCTTCACCCTCTAGAAAATCTCCTGTCTTGGAAGAAGAACCTGTAGAGTAGCCTAAGCGAGCTAGGAAACCTGCCAAGAAGTCTACAACTGTACCAACAGTATGTGTAGTAATCAGAGATACTCCTCGTGAGTTTGTGCCAAAGAATAAAACACCAGCTAAAGTTGATAAAGGCAAAGGCATGCATTTACTTTCTAATGCAGCATTACTTGAAGCTGTTCAGGTAAAAGAAGCTCTCAAGAAAAGCAAAAATGAGTCTCACATGCTTCATCTAAGTGGCTTAGGTGATGGAGTTGGTTCCCAACCAAAGGTTACTAATGAGTCCAAAGACAAAACAACTGGTATAGATGAAGGAATTGGTACTAAGCCAGGGGTTCCCATGTACCCAAATATCTATTTGAGAGTGAAAATGAATCGTGGGGAGATAGTGGTGATGATGGAAGCAATAATGATGACAATGATGAAGTAACCAAGGATGATGATGAAGATGATGTTGAAAGTGATGCTAATGAAGACAAAGATGCTAGTGACGGTGAAAAGATGGATTTTGATGAAGATGAGAATCTTAATGTCAATCAGAATGATGATGAAGAAGAAGAACATGAAGAAGAGTATGTACGTACTCTTGATAGCTTTGAATTCAATGATGATGAAGAAGAGTATAATGAACTGTATAAGGATGTGGACGTGAAGTCGTTAGATGCAGAGCGTGAAAAAGAAAGAAAAGTTAATGCAGAGATGAGTGATGCTGATAAGAATGTTTCTCAAGAAAGATCATATGAGCAAGTTGTAGATGATGCACATGTGACACTCATAACAACACAGAAGACTAAAGGTTCTATGCAAAGCTCTTCTGTTTCATCCGACTTTGCCAGTAAATTTCTCAACTTAGACAATGTTCCTCCAGCTAACAATGAAGTTGCTTCTATGATGAATGTCAAGGTTTGTCAGGAAGAATTAAGCACTTTGGCACCCCCTCTTCTCATTGTCCTTGTAACAGCTATCCTAGAAACCTCTATTGTAGCTACAATGACTATTCCTCTGATAATTCAGCCATTCTCTTCCATTCCACAAATGACAACTGATTGATAGCAATTTCACGTATATATAATATATCTAAGTATTTATAGAAATTTACAAATAATCCTTGAGGACAAAGATTAAATGCAATTTAAACACAAAAATTTATAATATAATACGTTTAACCGGTAAGTGATTACTGGGTCGTATCCCAAAGAAATATGAATTGATACCCTCGATTCAGTTTGGACAATGTTATGAATGATTTTCAACTTTTTGATTGATTTTCTATGACTAAAAACAATTAAAACAATTAAATGCAAGTAAAATAACTAAACACGCGGACGAAAAACGGAAATGACAAAATAAACCCTAATTAGCACCTTAACCTAGAATTTGAATTAATAATCTAATTCTTATGTAAAAAACAAATGGATTTGTAAACTTTGAAAACTTAACGATAAATTTTGAAAGAAATCACAAAAACAAATAACGGGAATCGAAAACCGAACCCTAAAAGCTAAATTGCTCAAAAATAAACCTACGAGAGTCAAACTAATTTTCCTACGTTCTAAATGATAAAAGAAAATTTTCTAAAAAAATTATATTTTTTTGATTATTTTTCTATTTTTTATGATTTTTTAAAGTTTTTAATGAAAATAAAAGTTTAAAAATACTAAACGAACTCTAAAAATTCTAGAAAAACGACAAAAAATAGCATACACTACTTAAAACCTAGGAAAAATGAACTTATAATCACAGCTTATCAAATAAGCCACGAAATAAGCTGAAACAGCTTATAAAGCTTATTGGGCTAAAATGACTATAAAGATTTAAATGTGCAAGAGTCTTATGAAAAAGACCCAAGGGCACAGCGGTAGGGAGTGGTGTGTGGTGTGTTATAAAGGGTTGAGGTGTTGAGGTCGGGGGTTCGAGTCTTGCTCACCCCCGACTTCCACTTCCCCTTTTTTTTTAAACTTAAAAAAGAAAAGTTGTTAAGCATCTAAAGATAAGCAACTTTAATAAAAGCAATATAAGCTGAAACTCAAAAATAAGCACTCAAAAAGCTAATGAAAAAGCTGTTTTCAGAAAGTGAGCTTATAAGGACCAAAAAACTAGTTTTCACTTAACAGCTTGCACACAACTTATTTTAAGCTCATTTTTAAAAACAAAAGCTAAACCTGAAAGCTTATAACATGTAGAAGCTAATTATGAAAATCTAAATAAGCTAAAATACCTATAGGACTCTATTTTAATGATTAAAAGAGCAAACTCAAAAACTATAACTTAAGGTTTAAAAACTAGATAAGCTAAATTGCACAATAAGCTATTACAGGATTTGAGTTTTTGAAAACTTAACAACCTACTTATAAACTATTAATCCAAATCATAAAAACAAATTCTAAAAGCTAGAAATCAAAATTTAAAAGCTAAGTTCTAGTTACTACTGTTTTTGGCTTTTTGAGGTTTTTTATGAACTTTAGAAGCTAATGTACCCTATTAAACAAGCTAGAAATTTAAAATTAAGACTTAATCTATTTTAACCTATATCTAATCTATAAACTAACTAAATTTTAAAATCTAAATCTTATTTAAACTAGCTTAAATGCAAATGAAAAGGGACAACAGTAGTAACAGCAGTTACTATTGCTGATGCAATTGACCAAAAGAACAAGACCAATTTGCTAATGGTTATAACCCCTTTAAATGTAAAACATGCATTAGAAAAAGTCAAAGAGAGTGTGTCAAAACACTAATCAAGCAAAAACCAGGCCTATGAAGACTTGGATAAATTTTTAACAAGCTAAGAAACATGAAAAAGTCCCTTGGTGCAGGAACAAAGAGTTAAGCCTCAAAATGATATTAAGCTTAAACTAATCCTTCAAACCTGCTCAAAACCTAATCAAATTTGAAAATTAAACTAACCAAAACAAATTGCACAATTCAGTTTGACTTTAAGAGGTCAAACTGCATTAATCCAAACACCCCTTTAACTATACTTATAACCATTCAAGCTTATGAAATGAAAATATATTGAACCAATCTTAGATACCAGATAATAACTAGCTTATAATAAGACTAATAAGCATAAACTTATAAGCTAATAAGCCAGAAATCAACAAGCTACACTAATCTACTTAATTTTGGTTTTTAATGACAGTTTATAAGAGATAAGTAAAAAACTAACATTAAGACTATGAAACTAAGAACTAACAGCATTAAACTAACATATTAAGCATATATAAGCTGAACTAAACAAGATAAGAAATAATAAGCAAATTAAGCAGTTATTAAACTAAGAAATTAAGACATAAAGCTAAATAGGAAACTTACTTAAGCCTTAGCTAAACAAAGGCTATATTAAGCTCAAATGAGCATCAACAGCTCTAGCTTATCCTTATGGATAAGCTAGTAAAGTCCTTGGAAGCTCATCCCTTGCTAGCTTCCCTTCCATAAGCCTTATATCAAATAGCCAAGGTTTTAAACTCTTTTTAAAGTTAAAGTAGATTAAAGACTAATTGAGCTTAACCTGAGCTTATAGACTCAGATAAGCTTGTAGAAAGCTTGTGAGAATAGCTTATGAAACATTTGATCAAAATATTTGAGATTTATATAAAAAAGGTTATAAGTAAACAAGTATGAACTAAACTTACGATTTTTATTAATGCCTAAAAAACAGATACAGATTTGAAAGATGAAAATTACAAAGAATGAAATTAACATTTAATGAAAAATAAGCTAAAAGCTAAATTAAGCTATTCTAAAAGCTACCCTAGATACGTGTGTGTGAGAGAGTAAAGGGCTATTTATAGCCATCTTCTGAATCTTCTAGGCTGTTTACACGCTCCTCGGTCCTCCACTCTTAGCCCTTGATCATATGCTAATGATTGGATGCTTCTTATCCACCATTGGATCACTTGATAGCTCACACAGATTGCCAACATGGCAATCCATGGTTTGTAGCTTCTTATGTTTCTTCTGAGTGTATAATTAGTGCAAATTATCCCTTTCCTTGTGCTTTCTTACTAGCCCGCGTGGCATATCTTGGAGGGTATTGACCAATGAGAGCTTGTGAATGACGTTTGTTGCTACCAAGGTGTACTTTAACACCTGAATTGTCCTTTTTGTCCTTCAATTGGGATTTGCCCCATGGTTTTATCTTGGGGTTAAACGAAGGAGACGGGTGAATAGTAAAACTATTTCTCTCGCCCCTTTTTTACTTACAGAGGGTGCGTTTGAATATTTTAACCCGGGGTTGACTTGGGTTTGGGCCGGGTGTTAGGGATTTGGGCAAAGTTATAGTTTTGGATTTGTTATAAAAAGATAACAATTCTTAACTTTTATAAATAAAAGTTAACGATCGTTAGGACTTTTAAGGATTATTTTTGTGAATTGGTTTATAAATGAGGGACTGGTTTGGTAACTTTAGATTTGTCTTTTTGTGACCCTTGACTTTGGTTGACCAAGTTGACTGAAGGTTGATCACAGTTTGACTTTGATAGCTTCCTCCTGGCTTCTTGTGTGCTCTTCTGTTCCTATGTTCGTGTTTGCCCGTTTTTAACCGTTTTCTTGTGATTTTTACAATATCTGCACCTACACAATAAGAAAGACAAAACAAGCAATATTCAAGTATTTATAGCACAGTTTTGGTCTTTTAAAGGTCATTTTTGATATAAAAAGGATATGTGTTTTCACACATATCAAAATTCCCCAAACTAAATGATTGCGTGTCCTCACGCAATATTACATGCCTTATAACCAAATACCTCGAAACTTCCCCAAACTAAACTTTTGAAAAGTAGCAAAGATTTTTGTGGAAAAATTAAGAAATCACAAGTTATAAAACACCCCTATTTCCCATTTTCTAAAACCTCTTTTTCATATATATTTTTTTTTATTAATAATAATGTTATTTTGACTTTCGTTATTTCCATAACTGTTAGGGATCAGAGAACAAGATGCATTTCGATTCCGAGAATGCACCAAAAAGGATAAATTCATCGTTCCCGACTTTTCACTTATCCAAACCAAGCTTAAAACAAAATCACAGTTAAATATCAGTAAGGATGATAACAATCTAATTTTTTGAACTTGTGACCTTTTACTCCCGACATTTATTATATCTTAAGTGAATGTGCTATCTTGAATTTCAACCATGGATTAACTTTTTGCAACATACTATGCTTTACGTTCCACCTTAGAATAATAAGTTTAAAGGCGAGATCATCCCATGTAGCGACTTTCGTCTCGGCACATCCCAACCTTACGGCTAAGTGGTCAGGCTTTTGACACCTCACAGAGACTAGTATCAGGACTCACGAACCTTAGGTTTTAAAAACTCTCAAGTTTCCCGAGTATTCATAGCTTATAAAATAGAATAGTCAAAGTGCAAAAGCATATTTGAATTTAACAAAAAAAAGTCAATTATTACTCCACACTTAATTATTTAGATATTTATGCAATTGTAATCCTCGACCTTTTAGAAGGCTGCAACATCGGTTGTGAGCCGGCAAGATGCAGCAAACTTTTATTAGTCTCGGATTTTTATTCTTACTATGGGCTTTCTTTAGAAGACTACCACATCGGTTATGAGCCGGCAAGAGGTAGTAAACTTTTATCAACCCACAGCTTTTATTATTATATTTATTTTTTATCATTTTATCATCATTTTTTTTAAACTTCTTTTTGAAAAATTCAAGTATAAATTTGAACTAAGACTAAAATTTTTGCTATATATATTACATAAAAATTGTTGATTTAAGTTTAATCTTCAAAAACAGCACGTATATTAATCCGGTTAAGAGCTTATGGGAGAAAAAGCAACAAATTACATACATGAGCTCTTAAGATTTCCAAAATAATCCTTGTTTAGCATCCTGCTCATACTTAACTCTATCATTTTTCATTCATCGCAATAATCGCGAACGCTTAGCCTAAAAGTTAAGGAACAAGCTAGAGCTCAACACGCTCGATCGGGTCAAAATTTACTCTTATTCTTACCCAGCAAGAAAGTCAAAATTGTGACAAAAACATTTATTTTATTTTTGAAAATTTTTAAATTTTTTCATATTTTTGAAAATTTTGGTGGGAAAACGGGGTACGTGAGAACAAAACAATAAGTAGGTAACATCAAATCGATAGATTCCCTCCCCAAACTAAAATGAAACATTGTCCTCAATGTTTAAGGCGGGTCTCTACGCAAATCTAAGCCGTTTATTAATTATGCAAAGATAAACGTGAATCGATAAGATGAAAGGATATCGGATTTCCCCAAACTAATTGCAAACAAAGGATAGGAAGCTCGAGTGGACCGGGACAAAACACCGAACACGAGAGTCTTCAGAAAATTTGGGTCAATCCTACAAAAAATCACAAGCACAAACAACAAACACAAAGAACGGAAGAGTACAAGCCTCCTCACAACACATTAGAAGCTAGAAAGAAAAATAGAAAATGGATAAGCATGGGGTGCCTCCCACGAAGCGCTTTGTTTTTGGTAACCGAGTCACATAGTTGAAGCGATCTTGAAATTCATTCGTCCTTAGGGAGAGTGTGGAGATCCTGGACTTCCTTTGGTGGTAAGTCCCCTCCAAAGTAATGCTTCACACGATGACCATTCACCTTAAAGTTTGGACCATCGGGTTGAGATAACTCAATGGTTCCGTATGGAAAAACTTTGGTGATAGTGATAGGAAGCTGACAATGAGTTTTAAGATTTTACTGGGATTCTTTAGACGAGAGTGAAGAGTAAAACTCGATCGACAACATTGAAAAATGCGGTTTTTGATCTTTGAGTCATGAAGCTTCTTTGTCCTCTCCTTATAAATCAAAGAATTCTCATAAGCTTGATCACGAAGCTCATTAAGTTCATTCAGCTGAAGCTTCCGGTGATCACCCGCGGTTTTAAGATCAAAGTTAGCATGTTTCAAAGCCCAGTATGCTTTATGCTCTAACTCAATTGGTAAATGGCAAGACTTTCCATAAACAAGCTTGTAAGGCGTACAACCAATCGGTGTCTTAAAAGCAGTACGAAATGCCCACAAAGCTTCATCTAATTTGTCAGACCATGAGGCACGATTTTCTCCAACCGTCCTTTCTAGAATACGTTTTAAACCTCGATTGGACACCTCCACTTGACCGCTCGTTTGAGGGTGATAAGCGGTAGCTAGACGATGTGTGACCCCATACTTAGACATTACTTTAGCAAACTGATCATTACAAAAATGGGTCCCACGATCGCTTATTATAGCTCTAGGTGTTCCAAATCGGGCAAAAAGAGATTTTAAAAACTTTACTACAACTCTAGCATCATTTGTGGGGAGCGCCTTTGCTTCAACCCATTTCGAAAGATAATCAACAGCTACGAGGATGTATTTATTTCCTCTTGAAGACGGAAATGGTCCCATAAAATCGATACCCCATACATCAAAGATTTCACAAACTTGGATAGAGTTTTGAGGCATCTCATCTCGTTGTGAAATTTGCCTTGTCTTTGACACGTATCACAAGATTTGATCATCGTATGGGCATCTCGATATATGGTAGGCCAAAAGAAACCGGCATCAAATACTTTTCGAGCGGTGAGATTGGCACTATGATGGCCCCCGGTGGGTCCTTCATGGCAAGCTTTGAGGATCTCAAGAGCTTCTTGCCCATGCACACACCGTCGAATGATTTGATCCGCACAAGTACGAAAAAGATAGGGATCATCCCAGAAATAATGTTTAACGTCCTTAAAAAACTTCCTCTTTTGTTGAGTTGACATTCCTTTGATAATAAAATTCCCCGCATGGTAATTTGCATAGTCCGCAAACCATGGGGTACTTTCACTAGAAATAACTCCAAGATTTTCTGGAAAAAAATGTTCATTTATGTCTTTGTTTTCTAACACATCCTTATGAGGATTCTCAAGTCTAGATAAATGGTCTGCCGCAAGGTTCTCACTTCCTTTTTTATCACGGATGGTGATATCAAATTCTTGTAGGAGAAGAACCCACCGGAGCAACCTCGGCTTAGCGTCTTGTTTGTTCATAAGGTACTTTAAAGCCGAGTGATCGTACATTCACTATGCTTTTGGATAGACAAAGATATGGCAAAAACTTTTCAAAAGCATACTCAACGGCAAGCAATTTCCTTGTTTGTGTAGGTTGTAATGAATTTGAGTTCAGTCATATCTTGACTAGCAAAATGTAATAGGATCGAATATGCTTCATCTTTTCGTTGTCCTAGAACCGCACCAATCGCGAAATCACTTGCATCACACATGAGTTCGAATGGTAAGTTCAAATCCGGGACAACTAAGATGGGAGCTTCGGTAAGATTCTTTTTAAGAGTCTTAAAAGCATCAATACAATCTTTAGAAAATACAAACAGTGTTTCTTCTCAAGAAGGTGAGTCATTGGTCTAGCTATCTTAGAAAAGTCTTAGATAAATCGGCGGTAAAAACCTGCATGACCTAAGAAACTACTAACACCTTTAACTGTAGTCGGATGAGGGAGCTTAGCGATAACATCGACTTTAGCACGATCGACCTCAATTCCCGCCTTTGAAATTTTATGCCCTAACATAATTCCTTCTTTACACATAAAGTGGCACTTCTCCTAATTAAGAACTAAATTCGTGTCTTCACACCGTTTTAGCATCTTTTCTAAATTGGAGAGGCACAAATCAAAACTATCCCCAAAAACCGAGAAATCATCCATAAACACTTCCATGGTCTTTTCGATCATATCATGGAATATGGCATCAT
The DNA here is from genome assembly GCA_026074375.1 of Tanacetum coccineum. Taxonomy (NCBI): domain Eukaryota; kingdom Viridiplantae; phylum Streptophyta; class Magnoliopsida; order Asterales; family Asteraceae; genus Tanacetum; species Tanacetum coccineum. The sequence goes on from BQNB010004841.1 coordinate 48,862, forward strand.
ACACCGTTGAAAAGTACCGGGAGCATTACACAAACCAAATGGCATGCGTCGGTACGTGAAAGTTCCATACGGGCATGTGAAAGTAGTTTTCTCCTGGTCTTGGGGATCTATTGGTATTTGGAAATATCCTGAAAATCCATCTAGAAAACAATAGAACTCATTCCCAGCTAATCTTTCTATCATCTGATCCATAAACGGTAATGGAAAATGATCTTTTCGAGTCGCTTCATTTAATTTCCTATAGTCGATACAAACAATCTCATCCGGTTACTAACGTTCGAAAATTAATTCATTCTCGTCATTTGCAACGCGTTATTCCACTTTCTTGGGAAACTAATGCACTGGTCTAACCATGGGCTGTCAGTCGAGAATGGAAGCAACGCTTTTCAAAGGAGTAGACGGATCATGGTGGAGTAGAAACTCAATGTCGTCTCTTGGAATAAGATACTCATCTTTGTTAGAATCAGAAAGAGGTGTGACTAGGAAAGTCGACTCATCAAGGTTGGAATCATAAGAATCCTTGCACTCGATATCCTCTAATTCTTCATCAAAAAGAGGGTTATTAAAATTGACATCAAATTCGAAAAGAGGGTTAGAGAAAGTCACGGAATTATCACATGGAACGTTGATGGAAAAGAAATCATCACACGAAGGTAAATCATTCTTACTATCACTCCTGGATGTTTCCTCAGATTCTCTTGGGATTGGGACAATTTCCTCAATACTAAAAGTACTAAGGTGTCCGTCCCCTATTATGAGAGAATCCTTGGGTTCAATAGACGATAAGGTGGATGTTATTGCAAAAACCAAAGAAACTTGAGGTGTTTTGTTTGAATGAAACCTGCTTTCCTTGCAAATAACTCTAAAATTCTTCAAACAAGGTGCGAGATTCTTCACTTCCTGCTTTTTTTTCATTGTTGACATCTTTCGATGGAGGTGGGCAAACTTGAGTGAGTTCGTCGGTAAACCTTTTGAAATTATCCTTGCATGCGTCATTAACCATTTTAATTGACTTGTTTTCATGCTTTTGAGGATGTTTTGATGTGCCATTGATATGAAAAGTTATTTGTTCATTTCCATCCCTTAAAATAAGCTCTCCTTCGTATACATCAATTAAAGCACAGCTGGTTCTTAAAAAGGATCTCCCAAGTATGAGAGGAACTCGAGGATCGGCTTCGAAATCGACAACAACAAAGTCGGTAGGAAAATGGAAATTCCCAACTTTGACAAAAATATCTTCGGCGAGTCCTTTAGGATAAGTAATCGATCGGTCCGCTAACTCTAAAGTCATCCGAGTTGGTGTAAGATCAGGTAGGGAAAGCTTTTTCTAAATAGAAAGAGGCATAAGATTTATGCTCGCGCCAAGATCGGCCAAGGCGTGACATACATCCATTCCTGGGAAATTACATGGAATAAGAAACTTGCCGGGATCTCCAAGCTTTTCGGGAAGCTTTTTGAGGAGCATCGCCGAGCAATTCTCGTTCAATGGTATCTTAGCTAACTCAAGCAACTTTTCCTTATTCATGAGCAAACTCTTAATCGTAGGAGCAAATCTTGGCATCAAAAGTAAAGCATCCGCGAAACTAATGTCGAAGCGCAAATCTTGAAAGATTTGGAAGATCTTCTCCATTTGATTCGAAGCTTTGTCACGGGACTTTTGATCATCACGTCGTGAAGGATATGGAATATTTGGCTTAGGTAAACTCTTCGGAATATCGGATTCCGGAATGGGAGTGGTTTTAGGCAAAGTCTTCGAACATTGGGTTCCGAATTGAAATGGGGATACACTAGAGTGGATTGAGCTGTACTTCATTGGAAATTTTGTTTGCTCTTTATTCGTTGTTTCCTTAGTTTTCGTTCCACTACCTTTTTATGGAGAAGGATTAGTAGGATCGAGGGTCCCTCCATAAGCCACACCACTTGTCGAGTTAGTTGATTGCTTCATCTCATCACTGTGTGTCGGGTTTGGAATGGTGTTACTCGGAAGAGTACCCGAAGTTGAGGCTTGGTTTTGAAACAATCCACAAATCATGTTTTGCACCAATATAATTTGAAAGTGGTTTGTTGAATTCATCATGACGGTTGTTAAGATTTTTCGTATTCTGAATTTCTATTCTTAAGGTCTTCATTTCAACGTGAATGATTTGACTTTGCATGTTTCTTAATTTTTGATTCTTTATTCCTCTTGTAACTTGAAAAAATTCGATTTGAAATCTCTTGTTGAACTCTTGATTATTTGTGGCACTTGAAAGGTTGATTTTGAATCCTTGGTTTTTGAAAAATTTGGAGCATTGATTTATTTTGATTTTGAAACCTTGATTGTCATGAAAAATTATTCCCCCGATTAAAATTATTCCTCTTGAACATGATTTTGATTAAACCTATTTTGACCATTGTTTTGCACCGGAGTAAAACCTGGTGGTGCCATTTGATTACTAACACAGTTTGGAGGGTTAGCTTGATTGTAAGTACCCGTAGTCGCACAAATAATAGCCTGATTGTTGTCGGTAGCCGGACAATTATACCAAGAATGAGCACCACCACAAGTAACACAAGGGATTCCTTCAACCGCTTTAACGGAGCGGGTAACGTGAACAACTTTTTTAGAAACCAATCGCGACTTAGGTCGAAAGTTGATCTGCGAGTTATCAATTCTCACATTCCGTTTTTCATAGAAGTAGCATAATCATAGAAGCATTTGTTTGTTTCGTGAATAACTGTACGTATTGATTTGTTCTCAATTATGTTTAAGCCTCTTCAAGTCGTTATTTTACTCAAAAGATTTCCACCGCAACGGCATTGTAGGGTCTTGGTTCATTGTCGTTTAAACCATTGTAAAAGGTATCAACTTGAGTTAACTCCGTAAATCCGTGATGGGGGCATGCTCTAAGCAACTCCTTAAATCGTTCCCAAGCTTCACTAAAAGTTTCCTCGAATTTTTGTGTAAAACGAGAAATTTCTTAGTTCTCTTTAAGTGAGTGGTTTTTGAAGGAGGAAAAAATTGGTGACGAACTTGGTAACGAGATCCTCCCAAGTCAAGATTGAATTTGGTGGTTCTTTCTCGTACCAAGTTTTAGCGGCTTCTCCTCGAGCGATAATAATGGAAACAATTCATAAGCTTAATCACGATCGTTAGGACACATTCCTAAATCGTAAAAGCGAGGTAATCCTTTTGAAGCTATGAATATGAGCATGAGGAGTGATTGTTTCTCCACGACTGTAGTAAGGCTGTTAGCTGAACCAACTGAAGCAATTTCGTCTTATTCTCAAAATGATCGGCTGTGATTTTCTGTAAAATAATTAGCTCTTCGTACCTTCGTGGGGGCCACGTGGAGTAGCCCTCCATGGTACGGTTTGCCTGTTAAGGTGCCAAACGCAATAGTTGGAATCTTGGGTTCGACTATGTTAAAAACTTGTTTTCTCCGACGTCTTGGAATTGTGACGTTTGAATTAGGATAATTAGAACGTCTAGTGCGCATGCACTATTGAAAAGAAAAATAGAAAAATTAACGAAATATATTTTGGATCGCTTTCTAAAGTTTTAGTGTTCACAATCTAATTTTAACGGACAACGAGAAAGACAACTTGAACCAAATAATCAAACTTACTTCACGGTAGCTCTTAAAAATTTGACGCCTTTTTTAGGAAGGTAGTCTCGTAAGTGACACACTAATGGTAAGTTTTTAAATCTTATTCGAGTTGGGAACTTATTTATGGGATAATATCTCCAATTGAAGGTTTATTTGTTGGTGTTCTTTTACCAACTATGTAACTTTTTAAATTAAAAGAGAAAGTAGTTTGTATTTTTGTTTTTAATCTTCTACTTATACTAAAAAGAAAAGAAAAATATTTTTTACTTTTTATTTTTTATATATTTTTTTTATTTTTGATTTTTTTGATTTTCTTAAAAACTTAACTTTCGAAAACGAAAGGTTCTCCAAAACACGATCAACAAACTTCAAACGATAGAATCTTAATCAACTTCCCCGGCAACGGCGCCAAAAATTTTGATACGCGTAAAATATATAATATATATAATACGATGGAAAATTACCATTTACCCCTTGAGGACAAAGGTGAAAAGGAAACTCTTCAGTGTGATATATAAAATACTAATTTAATACGTATCTTTAACCGGGAAGTATGTGATTTTCCGGTCGTTGTCCCCAACTCGACTTGTGAAATTAAGACCACGTTTGATGCTTGGACAATGATTTGAATGGGATACAAAGTTTGATTTGATTTTCTACTTCTACAAATAAAAATAAGCAAATGATAACAATTAAGAATGAGAACAAATAACGGGAATTTAAATTTTAACTAAAAACGCAAAACGAGACTTAAACTGGAGGTAAGTATACCTTAATTTGCTAAAAATAAACCTAGCATAAATTTTATTTTTAAAATGGACTCTATTTAACTAAAAAGAAAGTTTAAAGAAAACTAGAACAAAAACAGAGTTAAAATGAGCATTAAAACACGAAAAACGAAAACGAGAACAAATCCCGTTCTTTAGGAAAACCGTAATATTTTGCAAATTAGACCCTACGAAAAAAACAAAGTACTAATTTTCCTATGAAATTTAGGATAAAATGAGAAATTTCTAAAAAAAGATTTTTTATGTTTTTGTGTGATTATTTTTCTATTTTTTATGATTTTTTTAAAGTTTGTAACGAAATATAAATGTTTAGAAAATACTAATCGAACATCTAAAAATTCTAGAAAAAATTACCTGAAATAGCTTAAACTCATTTAAATCCGAGAAAATAATATTATAAGCACTGCTTATAATAAGCCCTTGAAAGTAAGCTGTAACAGATATATAAGGGACTTATTTGGACATAAATGTGTATAAAGATTGAAATTCGTGTAAGTTATGGATGATGAGCTATGAAGTCAAACTGGTGTAAGACGTGCTGTATTGTGTGGTGAGGTCGTGGGTTCCGAGTCTGCACACTTTTTTTTTTTTTTGAATCTCAAAAGATCAAAGTGTGTAGATTAGCTATTTTTAAAGACACCTTTAAACAAAGACACATAAGCTTAACTCATAAAAGTAAGCGTGTCAAAAGAGTCTTATATGAAAGAGCTATTTTACAGGATATGAGCTTATGAGCTCTTTAAAGCTAATTCTATACTAAAACAATTGCAACACAATTCATTATAGCTCAACATGCAATTCTAAATAGTATCCTGGGATGCTAATGCTGTCTAGACTATCTAATTTTTCTATAAGCTAATCCTAAGCATTAACTCTTTCAGCTAACTTGATTTGAAGATCTAAATGCAACTTAGTGACGTAATTCTAAAAGTGCTTAAATGTCAGTTATGAGCTAAAAAGAAGCTATTAAGCTGTGTACTAACCTTAGCTTTTAAAAAACTTAACTATCTACTTATATGCTATAGTAGATCAAAACGAGTAAAAACAGCCTATATAAGCTAGAAATTTTATTTAGATGCTAAGTCTAGGTTACTACTGTTTTGTCTTTTTTAGATTCTTTATGTAGAACTTTAAAAGCAAATTGTACTAGGATATTAAGCTAGATATGACAATTAACGCTAAATCTTTACTAACCTAATATGATGACTAAAAGCTACTTAAATCTTGAGATTTAAAATGATAACCCACTAAACATAAGCTAAATTGAAGCTTAAAGACAGCAGTACTAACTGCTGTCTAACTACTGATGCAACTACCAAAGTGAGGCAAAACAAAGAATGCAGGTTACCTTAGTGGTAAACCTGCAATAGATGCACTCAATTAGAGTGCTAAAACACTTAGCATACTCCAATACAAGCCTGTAGGAAGGCTTGTGTGGGATCAAGATTTACATCAGGAAAAGGTGTAAAAGTCCCCTGGTGCAAAAACACACAAATTAAGCCTTAACTTCTTAAAATCTTAAGTTTAATTTTAGAAATCTCTCCCTTAGCTAATTTTATTCCAAATCAAAGCTAACTCATGTAAAAATCACAATGCACTTTGACTTTTTGAGGTCCAAGTTTACTAAACCAAACACTCCTTTACTAAATGACAGATTTAAATTCAACTAATGAAATGAAATTTTATTTAACAAGTCCTTATTACCAGATTGCCAACAGCTTATATTAGGCTTAACAAACATTAATCAACAATTACTTAAGCTAAAGTTAAAGATCTATAAGCTTATGCTAACAAATTTCTTTGGTTTTTATAATTTTTAGACAGAAATTGAGAAACTAAATTCTATGATTATAAGGCTAAAAACAGATGTAAAATTATAACTAATTAGCACAAAGAGACAATTTAAAACTCTAATAAGCAAGCAATAAGCTAATTATAAGCAGATAAGCTAAACTAAGCTAGGAATTTAAAGACATAAAAGTAAATAGAGATCTTACTTTAACCTTAGCTTAACAAAGGTAAAAGTGGTTCAATGAACTTATCAAACGAGCTCTGGGCTTATCATTTGATAAGCAGTAAAATTAAGAAGCCTTCCATAATTGGCTTCCCCTCCAAAAGCTTTTATCTCCAAAAGTTAAGGTAATTAAGTTTAACTGATTTTAAAGCTTCAGTATGATTAAGGCTTGATTTGTGACAAAGCTCAATCTCAAGCTTGTATAGACTTGAGAGTGCTATAATGTGAGTCTTATAGAAGCTATGAGTACAGTAGAAGATAATTTGACTTATTTAGAATTATAAAGTGAGTAAGAGAGATTATGACAGATTATTTAAAAGCAAAAAACTAAATTTCATTAACTAAAAAAACTTTGAATTATATGATTGAAAAGAAAATTACAAGAGATTTAAACTGAAAATTATATTAACTAAAAATTAAGCTTAAAACTAGAAAATTAAAAGAGAGCTGTTTGTGTGTGTGTGAGAGTGAGCTATATATAGTACTCAGTGCTGAACCTTCTAGCCCCTTGCTTCTTTTACACGCTCCCTTTGATCTCATCGTACTAATGTTCTATAAATCATGTGGGGAATAATCCTTTGGCCTTTCGGATCTCTTGATAATCCCCACCGACTTGCCAGCTTGGTCAAGTTCCGTTGAGGTGTCATTTTGTGCTGTTTCATTGTGAGTACAATCAGTGTAAACACATAACTCTTGTGCTCATCTCTAGTCCATGTGTGCCCCTTGCTTTGGTTTTGATCAATGAAATGAGTGCTTTGACTCCTCTTGCCATTATGTTATAGATCCTTGAATTGTCCTTAAGTCCTTCGTATGTTATTGGTAAAAGCCTTTGTTTTGACTGAGTGGGTAAGTTTTAGAGAGAAGATGAATGAACAGTAACAAAGCTCCTTGGCGCTTTTTCAACTGAAAATGGTAAAGATGCAAACTTTGGGTAAATGGAACAATGTGTCCTTTTTCTTTTCAGAAAGATTTTTACAATTCAATCCCTAGTGTATAACATCTTTCCAATTTGGCAGAATAAGTCCCTGGCTTCTTTTGTGCTTTTCCGTTCTCGTGTTCATGGTTGCCCGGTTTTAACCGTTTTATTGTGATTTTTATTATATCCCGTACATGCATAACATAAAACATAAAACCAAGCATATCTTTGCCCTTTTTTTAGGTTCTGTTTTGGGCTTAGATTGAGCCTTTTTAGGTATAAAACGGATATGTGTAATTACACATATCAATGTTCACTTTCCAGAAGTCTCTTTGATAAATATACATTGCTTTGTAACTATGCAATTAGTGTCAAATCTGTAAGTATTAATGAGTTGTTCAAAAGAATTCCCTGGAGTCCAAGGGAGATCACAGTCTGTTTTACTTACTTTTTTGTGTATTTGATCATTATAAATTACGAATCCTAGTAAGATTAATGAGTTTTCAATATATGTTTTTCTTATCTCTTACAGTGGTTCCTTACCCAATGAGCTGGCTAAGCAATTATAGTGTGGCATAGTTTGGAATTTACTTTTGTATGGATAGAGAGATGTGTTTCCTGTTAAATTATGGTGTCATTAGTTTTTCTTTGACATCGTGTAACCCTGGGTTTTGGTAGTCGGGTGGTTTGGACTAGCTTGACCCATTAATAGATTACATGTCCTGATGGGATCCAATGTGTACTAGGGAGGATTTCATTAACGCTTTACCTTGTATAGGAGACTGACGGTCACCCGGTCAAATCACTCGATACTTATAAAGTACAAGAAACTCGTTCAGAGGGGGTTATACTCCTTTTATAGGTTATTAGATATATTTTGGGAATAATTGGGATTAATCACTGCAATTTGGATAGCCTACCCCCCAGATAATTTAAGACTGATTCGGAATCGCAAGAAGTATAGGATAGACTGTATATACACATTCAAGTCTATCGAACTTAGAAACCAGTAATGAAACCATAGTTTGAAATTGATAGGAAATTGTCTTCCATAACAATAGTAATGAAGTAAACTAGGTTAGCACGTTTTTCTCTCTTATATCTCCTAACTTTATTATTTCAGTTATTTATTTATTGTTTTTCTATTTCTTTCAATTAAAATCAAAAAACTTTTTTCAAAGGTGACTTTTCAGAACAAAAATTTAAAAAAAAAAAAAAAAAATAATTTAAAAAAACTATAATTACACCTTAGCTCTTGTGGACGACCGGAGTTTTACTGTTTATTACTACCTTCGATCGGGTTCTTTTCCAGTTTGGTGCGTTTTTGGGTAGATCGAGTTTTATAAATTTAAAACTTAATAAAAATATATTTTAAAAGAAAATACGCATCACCGACCATCATCAAAGAAGCTCACACTCAAGTTCGCCTTTGTGAAGCATGTCAGAAGAAGAAGGTAAATATATGTCAAAAACGTGATGAGATCCCTTCAAACAACATTCTCATTATGTGAATTTTTGACTATAGGGTATCGATTTCATGGGTCCTTTCCAAAATCGTATAATTTCAAATACTGTTAGTCGCTGTCCAACGTGTTTCTACAATGGGCCGAAAGCTGTGTGTAGCTGCTACCAACAAAACGATGCCTAGAGTTGTTATTTCTTTTCTGAAGAATACTATGTCTGCCGTTTTGAAATGCCACAAAAGCTCTCAATAAAGCAACAGAAGAACTCATTTCTGCATAAAGATATGGAAAAAACCATAAAAAGATATGGAGTTTACCAACCGATTTTCTACATCATACCACCCCTTAAGGGGAGTGGCCAAGTTGAAAACACGAACAAAGCTCTTAAAAGAATTCTTAAAAAGACTGTCAAAGACAATCCCGCTATCTGGTCAAGAAAACTTGATGACGCTCTATGGGCTTTTCGTACCGCTTACAAAACACCAACCGAAACAACACCGTACAAACTCATATATGAAAAGAACTGCCATTTACCATTTGAAATTGAACACCGTGCATACTGGGCCCTAAAGAACTGATCCAGATCCTCATCGGGGATGCTGGTGAGAACAAATGTTGTACAATTACACGAGTTAGACGAGTCAAAGACATCTCAAGCCTATAAAATCTTAGTCATATACAATTCAAGACAGGTCTGGGCATGACAGGAAACTCAAGATGAGAAAAGAATTCAAACACGAAAACAAAGTGTTGCTCTTTCATTCAAAGTATAAATTTAAGCAGCCGAATCTCAGATCCCGCTGGCTAGGACCATATGTAGTAAAACATCAATATCCATCCGGATATGTTGAACTCTATGGAAAAGATGGAAAAATGTTTATTGTTAAGTGGCCACGACTCAAGCTATATCTTGAGTGAAAAAGATTTTAAATGACCGAAAGGAAGCCCAGGCACTCCTTTCTTTTTTGAAAGAATAAACTCCAAAGAAGGAGTCTTAGCTAAGTCTCTCTTAAAATTAAGGCGCTCTCGAGAGGTAACCGTGCATTTACTTAAGTGTGGACGGGAGCAGCACTCCTCGCCATATCAATTCCACTCATTTCCTTTATTTATTTTCTCTAAAAAAATATTTTCTTTTTTATGTGCTTTTGTGTAGGTATTATAGCTCAAATCTAGAAAATCAAGGATAGCTTTCACGCAAGCAACAATTCTCTATGCCTCGGGAAGTATCGTTTTCCCTTAATTTTTCCTATTTTCTAGTTATCACCTATCACATTGGGTTATGTTCAACTTAAGTGTGTAGGGGAGCCAAATAGGAAAAATTAATCATATCCCTCCATGTTTTCCTGTAAAAATTTTTAGAATGCCATATCTAAAAATTTCAAAATTCTTTTATGCTTTCAATATAAAAAAATGGCGTCTTAGTAAGGCAAATTCACCGGATCGGACACGATAGGATTATCACAAAACCTATTCCACTTAAATTGTGAGAATTTTATGCCTTAGAATATAATTGGGTACCACCACCTTTGGTACTAAGTTAATTGATGCCCTTTAGCTTGTTCAGTTAAGGTTTGAATGCAAGATTGAAAGTTACGACTGTATATTATCAATTTAGACGCCTTTTCTGTAACAATGGTAATGGTTGAAATTATATTTGAGTGAGCACGGTAATTTTAGAAGCTCTAGTACTTGTGCTGGATCATCATTTGTACTAGATGAAGCCAGATTTAATTCATAATGCAAATCATTGGTTATGAGGATACAAATCATGATAGTTCGTGCAGCATCCCTTTTGTGCTAAATGCTGATGTGTGCAAAAGATTGAAGAAAAATTGCTTCGAAAATGGTGTTCTGTGCCACGTCTTGATTATCAGTATTTGGTGTAATATATATATTAGTTATATATATATTTATATATATATATAATATATCATATACTATATCAGATAGATATAAATTTCAAAGTCAAGGCTTAAGTGCGGCACATGAGATTCAGGGTATGCTGTTGTCTCCTTTGATCAGTATCAAGTTCTGCTATTTCGTCATGTTTATGTGTCAAGTGCATGTCTATGGTAGCTGTCATGTTTGTATGCGCATCTGATGACTCTCACAATTGAAACCCTATTAGTGTGGATTGAGTGAATTAAAGAATCAAACACATTTCCCGTGAGAGTGCTCTGATCTGTGTCTATGCCTGAAAAAGTTAGTATTGACCAGTTAAAAGACTTGTAAATCTAAATTTTTCTACGTCATGATAGAAATGATCTTGTTTTTCTCGCTTTATATTGATTGAGGGCAAGTAACAGCTAAGTGTGGAGGGATTTGATAACGTCTAAATTTTACATGGTTTTTAGCGGCGTTATTTATATATATTCTATCTTCACATAAGTTTCGAATCTATTTTTCCAATAAATAAATCCATCACTTTCAAATAGTGGTGGTCTTTGCATAGATTGCCCTTCTAAATATTTTTCCGATTCCATAGATCGATTCAAGTTTTAAAATACAATTTATTTTAAAAATCTTGTTTAGCGTGGCTCTTGATACCAATTGTGGAAAACTAGAAGGGGGGTTGAATAGTTTTACCGCTTTTTAATTTAACGTTTATGTATGTTTGTAAAACTTAGATTCGACTTTTTGTGAATTCAATGCTTGCACAATATGAACAATATAAGTATATGAAATGATAAAGTAAGACAAGAGATAAGAGTAAGAACAATCAAACCACAACGCGAGGATTTATAGTGGTTCGGTAACGAAGCACCTCTTCGCCCTACTCCACTCCCCGAGCACCAAACTCGAGAGTTTTCTTCACTATGTCAACAAGCTCCCTTATGGCGGAGAAAACCGTACACAACGTTGCTTACACGGATTTACGACACAAAGCTAAATGTCGAGTTCTAATCTTAGCTAGAACCAATCTATCACAACACAACTTCACGACTTGTTCACTCCTTCACAACTTCACAACTTCTTCACAACATCACACCTTCTTCACAACTTCACAACTTCTTCACAACTTCAAGACTTCACTTCACTACACTACTTATATCACAACTATCTAACACTACTTGTTAAAATCACCACGATCTAACTATACTTACAAAGATCGTCAAGATCTAGCTACTACACACAACTTACAAGATATACAATTGATTTACAAATATGTGATATGAATGCAACAAGATTGCTATGCACACTAAGGTGTAATACTTCTTCACTTGATGATGGAAGTATTCTTCTCTTGCACTTGAGGAATTGAGCTTGGATCACTTGGAAACAAAGCTTTATGATTAAATGATCAAAGGATTTAGAGAGATGTGTGGGCTATTTTAGAACAGAAAGAATGAGTGCAAAAGGTGAGAAAAATGTTGGGGAATAGTCCAGTATTTATAGGACAAGCTGGAGGAGCGGGGTCTATGGTCGGTCCCCTTAAATAGGGTGCCGACCCCCTTATAATTAAGGGGGCCGCCCATGTATTTAAGGGGGCCGCCCATTTTCAGACGCTCCCCTTTTTGTCCTATTCAGGGGAGGTGTTTACTGGACTTTTTCTAGTCGTTTTAGGTTCGAAAATTTGAAATTCAAAATGTTTATTTTGAATAAAATATTTCTTTTAAATGTAGAAAATGTTTTGTGATGTTTATAAAAATGTTTACAATATTTTATAAAAGATTGAGGTTGAATAAAAATTTCCTTTGATCATAAAATGCATTAAGCATTTATTTATTCATACTTTTAAGTGATGTAAATGTTGAAATGAGAATTTACTCCTAATTACTTGTTTACGTTTAATTTTACGTTGAACATTTTTATATTTTGTGATTATCAAAACGTAAAGATATGAAAGATATTAATAATGTTTTTAGGCGTTATATTTCTATCAACAAGGTAGATGATGATCAAGAAACAGCTAAGATGATATAGCACATTGAAGTTGTTCCTGGTGAAGAGGAAGTAGCAATTGATGCTATTCCTTTGGCTACTAAGCCTCCAAGCATTGTTGACTTCAAGATTCTTAAAGAAGGAAATATCAGCTACTTTCAAGTTATAAGAGCTGGTGGAAGTTCAAAGAGGTACTCAACCTTTATTCATATGCTTAGAAGCTTTGACAGGGAAGATTTGGAAATTTTGTAGAAATTAGTAAAAGCTAAGCATAGGTATACAAGGCCAGAGGAGGACTATGAGAGAGTGCTATGTGGTGATCTAAAGACAATGTTTGAACCTCATGTAGAAGATATAGTGTAGAGGAATCAACAAGGAAACAAAGTTTTGATTTGGAAGCTATTTGATCCCTGTGGAGTACCTTTTGTAAGGTTTCAAAATCTGCATGTCTTTATGTTGGTAGAGAAGAGATGTCCCCTTACACCTACTACAATAACAAAGATGCTGAATAAGAAGCTGCAAGCTGATCATTGGAATAAAATATGTTATCAGCTTCTTAAGCTCATCACAAAACAGCTCAAGAATCAATGAAGTGTTTGGAAGCATCCTCCTGGTGATTAATGAAGCTTTTAATAAAGAAACTTGATGATTTTGAAGATAAATATCAAGTTTAGGGGAGGATTATTAGGATTAAAAGACTTCTTTATGATATTAGAGTTACTGTTGTTAAGGTTTTTACTACTGCTGCTAAGCATAAATTAGTGTTGTTAGTAATCTTAATGAAAAATATGCTAAGTAGTTAGTACTGCTAGTTTCTACTGCTAGTGTAAGTTACTACTCCTAGTGTATATTACTACTGCTAGTGTAACTTAGTACTGCTGGTGAAGATTGAAGAAAACTTTCTAAGTAGTTAATACTGCTTGTACACAGTTAATGCTGCTGGTACAAAAGTTACTACTGTTGGTGTTGAAAGTTAATGCTGCTGGTATGAAAGATTACAACTACCAGAAGAGTTTATGCTGACAGAGAAGAGATCAAAGACTTATCAGAGAAAGTATAAAGATTGATTGGAGATCAAGATTACTTATCAGAGAAAGTATAAAGATAGATTAGAGATCAAGATTACTTAGTTGATAAGGGTTGTTATTTATAGAATAGATCTTTGAGAATATTCTAAGTTTTAAGAATATATTGGAAATCAACTAGGACTCCTTGGTGTATAAAAGGAGGTCCTAAGGCATAGAGTTTAGAATTAATTAGCATCAAAAAATGTACCAAAAACGAGTCATTCATAGAGTTGTTCATAACTTCAAGGTTTTGTAACCTTAATACTAGGAGAGTATTCGTATTATTTGTAATAATAATATTGGAGCTTTTATTGTTGAATTATATTGTTCTGTGTTACTGTTTCTTCGAAGAATTCTTCTTATAATAAAGATTAGATTATGCATAATCTTTAGTATTATCAAACAAAGTTTCTTAACTAAGTTGTGTTAGTTTTATCTAGCATAACTAAACCTTACACAAGCTAAGGAATTCAAGATCCATTCAAGTGGGATCAATAGTATGAAGACTATTACTCGGCCCCTAAGAGTATATTAAATGTATGTGAAATATATTAAGAGTGGATCAACCATATTAAGGGGCAAGGTAGTATGAAGACTGTTACCCGATGGTTTTAAACATATCAACAACAATACAGACAAAAGATGGTTTTCTAAGACCTAACATGCATATTCATCACAAGAAGCAACACCACTAAGATCTACATTCTAGGTTTCATACAATCATAATGAACACAATAGAAGGTTTAGCCAAGCATGTTAAAGATAAAGCAAGAATAATAATGAATCACACAACAAGACATATTGAATGATTAAGATAATCTTACTTGATTAAAACATGAATTGAAAGAAGTATAATAGGGCTTTGAGGCTCTAAAATCATCCATAATAGTTGCTAAACAAACTAGGGTTCATCCCTTTCTTTTACTCTAAAGTTACACACTTAAAACCCTAAAAACGGATTTGTATATATAGATAAATTGCTATGACGGCGTTGCGTTTTAATCATGACGCTGATGCCATTATGAAATGTTGTGACGCCATCACTAAGTGGGTTATGATGGCATCATGTAGAGTCGGTGACGCCGTCTCCAGGCTCTGTGAGCACAAATCTTTAAGAGTCTTGGTGTTGGTTTGTAGTCTTGTCCGTTTCTTCTCTAAATGAGCCCAAGTCACGTGTACTTCTTCCAAATGCCTTACAAATGCTAAATACCTGAAAAGGAATGATTTAGTACATATTTTGGGCATAAATGCATGATTTAGGGGATTAAACAACCCCGAAAAGTGTATAAAATGACACCTCATCAAATACCCCTACACTTGGGATACAAGCAAATGGGCTTTTCTACCTAGACAATAACAATATGAGGGTCATTTTACCTACTCTTTAAAAGTATTTTACAATACAACCTTCTAGACCTCGTAATTAAAAGCACATAAAGTACATACCAGCACCTCACATAAGTGTTTGGGATTATCTCTTTCACTCATGTGTATAATAAATTATAACATAATGGGGAAACAAAAAATCAACACTCATTACCTGTCATAGCATATAAATTACCATAGGCTTGGTAAAGGATCAAACCTCCACCGCTGGGCGCAAGCATTGTTTATTACTATCTAAGAGGTCTTTTCAAAGGGTTGTAGGGTGTAGGTGTAAGATAACATATAATGGAAACGAAAATGGATGGGATATATTTGGGTGGCTTTGGGTGAATTTGGTGTGGAAGGGTTAGCTAATTATTTACACGAATACACGTTGGTTTGGTTGTTAAGCCAAGACTCGGACGAAGATATATAAACTATACACAACTCTACATCAATCTCTTTCTTTTTTTCTTTTTTCTTTTTTTGAATAACAATATACATCATAGCTTGGGGTTTATAAATGTACCCCTACACTTGAGCTTTTACATACTCGATATTTACAATCTAACTAATGACCCGATTTGAGGTGGATTAAAATAACATGGAGATTATCTAACAAATATATAGGGGTATTGACTTAGCTTTTCTTCCCCATTCTTCTGCGAAATAAATACTACCATGAATCGCAATCGTCCCAAAATAGTATTTACAAGGATAAGGACTTAGCAACCGTGTACTGAATAATTAACTTGGGTTAAACACAATAATGTACTAAAAGCGAGTACATACAAGGTAGGCTAAGGTGATTTAGGTGTAACAATTGGTTTAAGGGTGACAATGCCCTTTAATAATAGTCTGTCTTAACCAGAAAATTACAAGAACCGTGAAAAATGATAGGCTCGAAGGGTTGAACTAGGGGTATACTGCACTAAAGATGAGTGCATAGCAAGGGTGTGGGATAGTTATATGATCGATGTGACCATCATAACAATTACAGGTTTAAAAATTGTGTTAATCCTAATGCCTCTTATCAAGCAAATCCTAATACTCACTATGCGGTCTCGAGATGCATCACAAAAATAAGTTCTAGAATTTAATATACTACCGGTACACTCTCATATTCCTAAAGTAATTGATACCAATGTTCCAGAAAAGGCGACAAAACCACGCATACACATCCGTAAGTTTTATTGGTTTTGCAGGTTTATAATAGAAGAGTAAATATTTTAAATGTTATATAAGTTTTATTTTCAAAAATAATTAAAAACTTTAAGTTTTCTATACCTGGACGTTTGACACCGTCAGGGATATCTTGACGCCATCACATG
The DNA here is from genome assembly GCA_026074375.1 of Tanacetum coccineum. Classification (NCBI taxonomy): domain Eukaryota; kingdom Viridiplantae; phylum Streptophyta; class Magnoliopsida; order Asterales; family Asteraceae; genus Tanacetum; species Tanacetum coccineum. The sequence continues at coordinate 65,278 of BQNB010004841.1, forward strand.
TGTCGTGGTGATGGCGTCGCGTGTAAATCGTGACGCCGTCTCCACGCTCTGTGAAAACAAAAATTTTGTTTTTGATGAAAAATTTCCTGCACTTGATTCCATAAGTTAATTCCTGTACAAATAGCTGCATAAAACCTGAGATTTGACAATTTACTTATATGACTCGAAACTGACGCAAATTAATCTAAACAATTTATTTAACATGCTTGAACTTGGTTCAAAAACAGAATAAATTCCCCTACACTTATTATTTACAAAATACCTTTGATTAAAATTAAGACGAGGTTTAAAACAAAACAAAGCATGATTACAAACTAATTCAAACATAATAAAATAATCGATAAAGAATTAAAATACACAAGACACTCCTAATATGCGGGAAAAATAAATATTGGGTTGCCTCCTAAAAAGAACTTTTCTTTATTTACGAGTCTTGTAGCTAGACTCGAAGTCACACGTCCTTACGTGACTTTGTCCTTGCCTACCATAATCTCTTTTTCTAACCTCATCAAATGCCTAATTCCTCTCTTCTCACCTCCGTCATGTTTGTATTCATCTCCAATGAGTAAGCTTTGATGGTAATGCATCCTTCCATGGCTAACGCTTTCTTCATAGGCGGGAGAGGGTATGGAATCAGTGCTTAAACCCATGAGTCATGTTTGCTTAAATATCTCCATGGTGTGAGGCATTTTAAAGGTGATTTTTTATTGTCCATACTGAACGTGATTGTTCCTTCTTCCTTGTTGTAGACGAGGCCAGTTTCTTCTATGAATGGCTTTCCAAAGACGAATTCCCCTAAACAACCATCAATAACGCTAGTGGTATCTTCTAAGATCATAAAATCACATTTGTAGGCGAAACTCCCTATAAAGACCCTTAATCCTTTTACTCGTCCTACAAAGTTACTAATTTATTTAGGTTTGACGGTTCTTTTCTTGGTCCTAGCTTATAAGTCATGATCCGATTATATTGATTCCTCGACGTGATATTGATTGGGGACTCTATGTTTATGTAAGCGTGTTTCTTAAAGATGTGTTTGATCATGCAAGAGATCTTGGTGTTGCCAAGGTTTTCAGCCCTTATCTTCGCCTTCACCCAAGAAGGTTGAGGAATCTCTAGCAACCATTCATGATATACAAGTTCTTTAATAGCGGGGGAGAGTTGTAGTATTTTGTATCATCGTCTTCTTCCTCCTCGGTCTCATCATCAAATACTTCCTTAACTTCTTCTTCTATCTCCATTTCACTTTCTTTATCTTCAAACAACTCTTCTACTTCCTCGTTGGTTTTCATTTCACCCTCTTCCTTGCTTATCGCCATACTACCGAGGTTGTGTTCATGTGAGTTGGTTGATGAGACGTCTTCTTCTTTCGGATCACTGTCCTTGCTGAGGATGAAGATCGAATTGACGAAGTGAACGCGTTTTGGGACTGACTAATTCTTGTTAAGTTCTTTTATGGATGCGGGAGAGAGATATTTTAGGGAGAACAGCTTTGATGGGCTCTTGATTCCTTTCTTTCTGAGTTCTTCCCTTTTGACATGACTGATTGTTGCAATGCTTTTGGGGGCCATAGAGTTTCCTGCATTTTTGGGGGTAGATACGTCATTGAGTTTTTCGGAAACAGTTTTCCAAAGAAGGTTAATTTTCCTAATCATGTCATCCTGCTGTTGTCCAAGCTGGGTTCTTAGGTGAGATAACCTCTTCTCTTGGTTAGAGTCAAAATCAAGTAATGCTCTTTCAAGCTTCAATTGATAACTAGAGGAGTGGAAGAAGATCGATCCGTATTGCGGGCTAGTAAAGGTTTAGGTATGTGCCCAGTTGAAGTTTGGTTTCTCCTTCCAGGTTTTGGCGGCATCATTAAAATTCCTTGGTCCTTGATTCGGGGTGATCCTCTTACCTCCCATTTCATTCGTACACGAAGATGTGTAGTCAACACAAGCTTGCTCGAGACTTTCCATGCAATACTGAGTGTCGTGGGGACCACTGCAGATCTCACATGAGGTAGTGATTTTGTTCACTTGAGTAGGTGTTGATCCCACTTTAATTGATCAAATTCCTTAGCTTGTATAAGGTTTAGTTATATTAGATAAATCTAACACAACTATAGTAGAAATTGTGTTTGAATGTATTAAAGATTATGCGGAATCTAATCTTTAATATTAAGAAGAATTCTTAATGAAACAGTAAACACAATTAACATATGATTCAACAAAACATAAAAGCTCTAATATTATTAAGCAAATAATACGAATACTCTCAAAGTATTAGGGTTACAAAGACCTTGAAGCTATAAACTATACGAATAAGATGGTTTTGGTACAATTTTGATACATCTAACTCTATGCCCTATGACCTCCTTTTATACACAAAGGAGTCCTAAATGGCTTACAATACTTTCCTAAGTATATCAAATCTTTTAAACAAATAAGTTATACATATATTTTACCAAAATATCTCATACAAATCACATAAGCTGTACTAACTAACTCAGCAGTACTAACTTCTTCACTAGCAGCATTAACTCCTTCAACAACATTAACTTTGTACTAACATTAGTAACTTTTATACTAGCAGCAATAACTACTTAGTAATTTTTCTTCTAAGTCACTAAGCAGTCTTAACTTCCACTAGCAGTAGTAACTTCCTCTAGCAGTAGTAACTTCATCTAGCAGTAGTAACTTCCTTTAGCAGTAGTAACTTTGTACTAGCAGTCTTAAACACTTAGAATAATTTTCATTGAAATTCTCCTGCAGCACTAACTTTGACTGAGCATCATTAACATCAATAAGAGCAGCAGTAATACTAGCAACATTAAGAAGGCTTTTAATCCTAACAATCCTCCCCTAAACTTGATATTTATCTTCTAAATCTCAAGTTTCTTCATTTAAAGCTTCATTAATTACCAGGAGGATGCTTCCAAACACTTCATTGATTCTTAAGCTGTTTTGTGATCAATTTAAGAAGTTGATATGCCATTTTACTAAAATAATTAGCCTAAAGCTTCTTGTTCAGCATATCTGTAATTGTAGGTGGTGTAAGAGGATACTTCTTCTCTACCAACATGTATATCTGTATAGACTGCATCCTCAAGAAATGTACTCCACAGGAGTCAAATAGCTTCCATTCCAACACTTTGCATCCTTGTTGATTCCTCTATACATTATCTTCTACATGTGGTTCAAACTTATTTTTCAAGTCATTCCATAACACCAAATCCAAGTCTTCCACTGGTCTTGTTGATCCATATCTAGCTTTTACCAATTTCCACAGAGTTTCCAAATCTTCCTTGTCAAAGCTTTTGAGCATATGACTGAAGACTTAGTACATATGATACTTTCCATCGGTCCTGATTATCTGGTAATAGTTTTTCTTTCATTCTTTATTAATCTTCCAGTCAACAATGGTTAGAGGCTTAGTAGCTAAAGGTATAACATAAATTGATACCTCTTCTTCATCTAGAATAACTTCTATTAGACTTTGAAGCTCTGCTGTTTCTTTATCATCATCTACCTTCTGCCTCTTAGTACTCGCTTGTTCCAACTCTTCTCTTGCTCTCTTTGAACTACCTTCCACCAAGTCTGTTTTGAAGTTAAAAAATGTATTCACCCTCTTGAAAGCTCTGTCAAACATCTTCTGAATAGAATCAAAATATTTATTCTTCAAGTCTTTGAGCTTCTTTCCTTCCATATTCTTCAGGTAAGTACACATGATTTTTCTTTGTTGAACTTGAGTTGGTGGTTTGTTCCTTTGTTCTTCTGCTCTTTTAGCTGCTAAATGTTTTCTTCTTTTCTCTAAGAGTTGTTGAAATAAATTTTCCTTTTCTTTAACAGACAAACCCTTCTTGATCCTCTGCTTATAGTCTTTAAGCCAATTCATGATCAGCCTCAATCTTAGCCTGAATATCATCCCATTATTCAGTCAAGGCAACATTGGCTTCATCAATCTTTTCTTCTTTAGCTCTGGCAATTCTTTTTTCTTCATCAATCTCTGCTTGTAATTTAAGTAAAATCTCTTCATCAAGCTTGAGTTGATCTTTCTTCTTCATAGGCTTCTCAGGTTCTGCCAATATTCCTTTGCCTTTGTCCTAAACTTTTGAAGGTATTGGTGTTGTTGTTGTTTTAGATTCACATGCTCTCTGAAAGCAATCGCTTTAGCTTTGGGTTTTACACTTTTCAAAGCTGCAAGTGCTTGAGCCAAAGTAACTTCATCAATAGTTAAATTCACATCTTTAGCAATAACTTCTTATTCTACAAACACCTCATCACCAGTCAAAGTATCCATATCAAACATCTCTTTGTTGGCATCATCTTGTACATTAACTAAGGTAATATCTTCATCTTCATTAATATCATGAATCCTCCTCCCTTGTTTGGATGCATCCTCATCCAAACTTTCTTCATCACTAGAGGATTCTACCCTAGTTGACAAACCAACTTTATATAATCTTTTAAGCCCATGAGTTCTTGACCTCTTTTTTTGTTTAAGCTTCTTGACCCTCCTCTTTAAGCTAACAATTTCTTTAGCTTGTGTGGTCTTTGTCTTCTCTAAATCAAGAACCCTTTGTTGTAAATTGGTACATAGTTCCATCAATTCATTAATTTTCAGTCTGTCCTCATCACTTTAAAGTGTGTTACCTCTTGTGAGTAGTGGATCATTAGAAAGTTTAGATACATTCTCAAACCTAGTTTGAGCAATTGTATCCCTCATGGTTTATTGGCACCTAGGACCACCACCTGAAGTAGTTCATAAGGAACTAGATTCATTAGGTGTTGCCTTAGATCGATTCTTAGTTATGTTACCACTGTCATGCTCTGCTTCTAAGCTAGAAGCAGTAGTGGCAGCCCTTACCAAACTATCACCCCTCTCCTTATGGATAGCCTCATCTGCTACATGTTTAGTAGGACCACTAGGCTGAGGTACCTGAGTATCCTTTCTCTTAGGCTTCCTAGGTTTTTGAGTCTTCTGAGGTTGAGTTGTTGATGGTTGAATAGTGGTGGGTGTGTGATGGGGATTAGTGGGCATTGCTAAACGTTTACCCATTTCAGATTGGTTTTGTACCGCCATTGTTTGAAATAATAGTGTTACTCTACTAGAAAAACCTTTTCCTACCCTTCTCATATTTCCAAAAATCTTCTTAGTATGAGAGGGTACAATATATATCCTTTTATGACTTGACATCCCTTCAAGTTGTTGATCCAAAAAGACTTGCACAAACCTTGGATACATCAAGAATTTACCAGACACATTCTCCAGGTTTTTAAGCATACTTTCAAAAATGTACTTTGAGAAGTTAAACTTCTGTTCTGTAGCTAAACAGATGATTGCAGATGCCATGGTGCTACTAAACTCATTCCATGCAATAGTCTTTGAACTTAGACATTGTAAAATTGTATGAATGAGGAATTTCCATTGTTGGGAGAAGAATGCTTTATAGAAAGTGAGTTTTTGTGTAATTTGCTCATACCCCATTAATGCAAGTTGTTCAAAGATGGTATCATTTGGTAGACAATCAACACCTTCAGCATCTTCTAGTTGAAGATCTCTTCTAACAATCGACTCAGTGATGATGATCTTCTTTCCATCCACTAAGGTATGTAACTATACTTCCTCATTAATAGTTTTGACTTTGACAGTAGACCAGAATTGTTCTATGAACGAAATGTATATAATAGGATTGATCGTTAGTACATATCTTATAGGGTTTGCATTCACAAAATCCACAATTTGTTTAAACCCTTCACTTTCTGCGAGTTTAGCCAAAAACGCAACCATTTTATGAGTATCAGCAAACTTTAGATTCGCCATTTGTGTTGGGTTTTGATGATGGATGATAAAATTAAGTTAGGGTTTCTGATTAAAGAGTATTTGAAAGAGTGAAATCGATTAAATGATTGATTGAAACCCTTAATCGAAGTATTTATGAAAATACCCTCAACAGCATTAACTTTCACCAGCAGTAGTAAGTGTGTGCCTATCAGCATTAACTTTCACCAGCAGTAGTAAGTTTATGCCCAGCAGCATTAACTTTCAGTCACCAGCATTAACTCTATTTCCATTCCAAACAGCATATCCATCATCAATCTAACACTTTTCTTTACTTTTCTTGCAAAATCTTAGTCCAAAAACCAAGAAAATACAAGCCATAACAATTTTCTCAATTATCACAGTATTAATTATACTAGCAGTATTAAGTATACCTAACAGCAGTTCTAATTATACTTAGTAGCAAAAACTTTTAATGACCTAAATAACAGTACTAATTCATACAAAACTCTACAAAAACATAAAGAGACAAAAGACTTTAAATATTCATCATTCCAATACTAACAATCAAATATTAAAATCTACTTACATCAAAAGCTTTTGTAAGCAAATCTGCAACATTCTTGTCAGTATGGATTTTGACCATTTGAATTAATTTCTTTTCATTTCAATCTCTAATAAAATGATGTCTGATCTCTATATGCTTTGTTTTTTTAATGAAAAACAGGATTTTTAATTATGAAAATAGTACTGTTATTGTCAATAAGGATCTTGGTATGCATAAAATTGTACCCATAATTAAGTAGTTGATTCTGAATCCAAAGCACTTGTCCACGGCAACTTGAAGCAGCCACATACTCAGCTTCTGTTGTGGAATTTGCAACCACTGTCTGTTTCTTGCACTGCCATGATATTAATCAACATCTAAGGTATTGACAACCTCCTATTGTAGACTTCATATCCAAGCTTGCTCTAGCATAATCACTATCAGTGTATGCTACCAAATCAAAAGGAGAATCTTTTAGATACCAAAGGCCCAATTTTAGTTGACCTTTTAAGTACCTAAAAATCCTTTTCACAGCATGAAGATGTGAAACCTTTGGATTAACTTGGTATCTAGCATAGGCACACACTGCAAACATAATATCATGTCTTTAAGATGTAAGATACATCAATGAACCAATCATTGACCTATACATATGAACATCTACTTCTTCACCATCTTTATCCTTGAGTAGAGGCTTTTGAGTTTCCATTGGTGTGCTTGTAGTCTTGACTTCTGTAAACCCAAAATTCTTTAAAATTTTAGCAACATATTTATCTTGATTAATAAATATCCCATTCTTCTTCTGCGTTACTTGTAATCCCAAGAAGAATGTAAGTTCTCCCATAGAACTCATCTAAAATTTCTCATGCATCAACTTCTCAAATGCGATGCATAGCTCCTTCTTTGTTGAACCAAAGATGATATCATCCACATAAACTTGGACCTGCAAAATATCACCTTTGTGCCTTTTGATTAATAAGGTCTTGTCAATTTTCCCTCTTTGAAACCCATTGTCCAACAGATATGTTGACAAGGTTTCGTACCAAGCTCTAGGAGGTTGATGTAGTCCATACAATGCTTTTCCAACCTTGTATACTCTATCGGGAAAGTCTAGATCTTCAAATCCTGGTAGTTGACATACATATACCTCTTCTTCAATCTTCCTATAGAGAAAAGCACTTTTTACATCCATTTGATACACCACAAAATCTTTAAATGAAGCATAAGCTAAAAATAGACTAGTTGCTTCAATTCTTGTAACAGGGGCAAAGACTTTATCATAGTCAATCCCATCTTCTTGTGTGTACCCTTGAGCAACCAATCTTGCTTTATTTCTTATCACAATTCCCCTATCATCCTTTTTTTTCTTGAAAACCCATTTAGTGCCTATAGCCTTTTTTCTATTTGGTAAATCCACCAAAGTCCACACTTCTTATAACTTGAATTGTAGAAGCTCTTCCTGCATAGCCTCTATCCAGCTTGGATCCTTCAATGCTTGAATTACCTTTTTGGGTTCTTCTTGTGATAAAAAGCAAGCAAATAAGCAATTTTGAAGGTCTTTATGGTTTGTTCTTTGTTGAATAGTACTAATAAACCCATGTTCCTTCAAATTCTTTGACATCTTTCTTGTTGTGTAGCTGATTGCAAATCTCTAATCACTTGATCAAGAGGATGATCTTTATGAATTCTTATAGTTAGATTAGGACTGACTTGGATTGTTGTATCTAAATTGTTCATGTCAGCCTCTGCACCATCATCTTGCTCATCACTTGTGGAGTCAAATATGCTATAATCTTTCAAAGGAGGCATATTTGGATCAACTGGAAGTTCAATGCTTATTTTTCCACCAACAACATTAACTTCATTTATGCCAGCAGCATTAACAGTTGAACTAACAGTATTAACATTGTTAGTGCTATTAACATTATTTTCCTTCTCTTGATCATGACCTTTACTTTCTTTTCTTGGATCTTCATCAACCTTCTTTCTATCATCACTTGAAGGTTTGGATTCATTATCCTGAGAACTCTTTGGATCTTGGGAAAATGGTGGATCAGTAGTCCATAATGGTAGCAAAATGTAATCTTTGATAGGTTATGTCTCCTTTCTAGCTTGACCTGCATTATCACTTGTTTTTGTACATGCAAAACCATTAGACTGTGTACCTGCAACAATTGGCTCATAATTTATTGTTCTTATTAGTGCATCAATATCAAATAGCCAATCTGGTCCAGTACCTACAACATTAGGTGTACTCTCACTAAACCTAATATGCAAGTTTTCTTCCACTATCCTTGTTCTACTATTAAATACTCTAAAGGCTTTACGATTCAAAGAGTATCCAACAAAGAAACCTTCATCAGCCTTACCATTAAATTTGTCTAAGTGATCTATGGTATTAAGAATAGTAACAAGACATCCAAATGGTCTCATAAAACTTAAAGTTGGTGTTCTACCATGAAAAAGTTTATATGGGGACTTGTTATGATGCTTAGCTACTAACACTCTATTTTTTGCACATAGCAAGTAGTATTAACTGCTTCTGCCTAAAAAGTAGTTGGCAACTTAGAATCAGCTAGCATAGTCCTATCAGCCTCAATTAGTGTCTTATTCCTCCTCTTAGCAACTTTATTTTGTTGAGGAGTTCTAGCTACACTATAATGTCTTAAAATACTCTTCTTTTCATAAAACTCATTCATTTCTCTGTTTTTAAACTCAGTTCCATTATCACATCTAATCACCTTAACCTTGTGATCTACTAGATTTTCTATCCCAGTCATAAAGGAATTAAGAATGCCAATAGTCTCATCCTTAGTAGCTAGAAAGAAAACCCATGTAAACCTACTATAATCATCTGTGACAACTAGGCAATACATTTTCTTCATAAGGCTTTTTACAAATGTTGGACCAAACAAGTCCATATGCAACAAATGTAAAGGAAGACTGATTGAGTTCTCTATTTTGGACTTACAAGAGGCTTTGTGCTGCTTTCCCTTTTGACAAGCAACACAGGTTTGATCATTTTCAAAAAGTTTGGAAGGTAAACCTCTTACAAGATTTCCCTTAACCAATTTATTCATGGTTTTAAAATTTAAGTGACCTAGCCTTCTATGCCAAAGTTTAGATTCATCAGATGTGGCTTTTGCAAAAAGGCAAGTTAAACCTCCTTTAGGAACTATGTTCTTTAAATCAACACTATACATATTGTTCTTTCTAGGAACTCTAAGTAAAACAATACATTCAATGTCATTAAAAAGAACACTATTCTTTTTATCATACATTTGTGAGACACTAAAGAGATTAAACTTTAACTCTCTTACAAAATATACATTTTCAAAATCTAGATTACCAGTTTTAATGGTACCTTTTCCTATGATTTTCCATCCTTTGGGGTTCCCTCCAAAAGCAATATATCCTCTATCTATCTCTTTATAATCTGTAAGATAGGACATGTTCCCTGTCATGTGTCTTGAGCATCCACTATCAATCACTCCTTGATCCTGTAAATCCATTTGTAGATTGCCCTGCATATTAGATAAGAAAATTAATTTCGTTTGGAGACCCAAGCCATCACTGACTTGGATCTTCCTTGTGCATCAACATAGTCAAACTTCTTTATGGTGATGGATGCACTGTTATGTTTAAAAACATGGTCTAAAACTTTAGTCTTTGGTTTCCAAACCCAACAAGTTAAGGCCTTAACAGTATTAACATTATTTCCCTTAACAGCATTAACTATTGCTTTTGGCCTAGCAGTATTAAACCCTTAACATTATTAAACATTTGATTAATATTACTATTTTTAAATGTTATGTTCTTTTAAATGGGCCACTTAACAGTTGAATGTGCTGTTTTAGAAAGATGTGTCATTGGTCTAGCAGCATTCACTGTTGTTTTTGAGTGAGCAGTATTAACTTGTCTAGCAGTATTAACCAATACTGCTGTTTTTGAAATATTTTGTCTAGCAGTATTAATTGACACTAAACTAGACTTCATTAGTACTGCTCTTGAAACCATGTTCTTTTTAGCATAGGGGTGAGTCTTTTTAGAAAAGTTATGATGATTCACCCTTTGAGCATTGTTCCAAACATGTTTTACCATCCTTTGATTTTGAAATAGTTTTTAATGGTAATTGTAATCAATTTGCAGATGATCAAAGCTTCCACACACGTAATAGGCCTTATTAAACATCTCAAAATTACTTCCTAGTTTTGGAGACATCATATTATTCCAGTTTCTTTAATTTCCTCTAAGAATGTAAGTGTTTTGCCTATGTTGCTCAACTTGTTTAACAGTTTTCCTAGTAGTTTTTCTATGTTGTCTAGATTTGACAGACTCTATCTTGGCAACACTAGACTTAACTATTTTCTTCTCAATTTTAGGTTGAGTCATATCCTTTTCCTCATCATCTGACACCCATTCTTCAATAATTAGGGCATCATCATTCTTCCTAACTACCTTAGGATCTTCTTTACTAGACTTAGCTTTACAGTTCTCAACTACAGGCTCATTAACAAACTAATCTAAGCCAATAAAAGACAAGTCAGGTTTTGGAGGCATGAAATTTCTTGTGTAGGGAGGTGGAACTGCATTATAGCCTAAACCTTTCTTGCAATTGTCTACAATCTGACTCTCTATGAGCTTGTCTAAACTTTAGATGCATTTTCAAATTTATCTACATTAAATTGAATGCTATCTTTTTCTTTTTGAATTTTTTTAAGCTTCTTCCTAAGCTCCTTAATAGTTATTTCTCCTACTTGAATATCTCATTTTAAGCCCTTAATTATTTCTTCATAAATAGACTTATTTTTCTTATAAAATTCAAGTCTTTCTTCCATTGACTGTAAACCTATTTTATAACCTAGAAACATTAACTCAAATTTCTTAAAATCTTTTAATAGTTGATCATATTGAGATTTAAGAAGTTTAATAGTTTCCAAACAAGATTTAGAACAAGTAGAATCATTGGATGCCTCTGAGTTAGAATTTGAAGATGAGTAAGCCATGAGTGCATAATTAGGTCATTCCTCTGCCTGATCACTCTAGTCATAACCACCAAGACTATCACATGACACCAAAGCTGTGGAAGTAGGTGTTTCCACAGGCACATTACTTTTTGATCTTTCCTTGTTCTTGTAGTCTTGATTCCTTGGAGCTCTGCACTTCCTAACAAAATGTCCCCTCTTATGGCAGTTGTAGCACTCCAGTTTGGACTTATCAAAACCAATAGTCTTATTGCCATTAATAGTAAGCTTCATTCCTGTATTCTTTAAAACCCTTCTAGCCCTCATAGTCAACATGGCCATTTGCCATCTCAAATCCATCTTTTCTATGTCATCTGGATGGATTTGTTATAAGTCCTCATGTGCAAGTTAAGGACTATTTGGTTGACTAGAAAAGAATGAATAAATAACAGCATCACTCAAGTTATCAGTATTTGTAGAGTAAGCAGTATTAACTTGAGTGCTAGCAGTAGTAACTCCATAAGCAGCATTAACTGCTTCACTAGAGCTGATAGTGTTGTTATTTAAAGAGGACACAAAATCCATGTTCTGTGTGTTTGAACTTGAGCTAGACATCCCTTTGACTTCTGGTTCATACACCTTAAGGTTGTTATAGAGATCATTAATGCTCATTGTTTCTAACTCAGCTTTATTCCTCCACATAACAGCATATGTGTTCCACTCATGCGACAAGCTTCTTAGTAGCTTTTGATTAACATCTTCTTGTGAAAGCTTTTCATCCAAAAGCTCCAACTGACTCACAAGATTTTAAAGCCTATCAAAGGTTTAATCAAGCATTTCTGAGCTTGAAGCATTGAAGTTTTCATATTGCTGCTTTAAGAGATTTCTTTGTGTCTTCTTTGTAGCTACATTCCCACCAAATCTCTTTTCTATTGCTTCCAGCACCTTCTTAGCATCCTTTATAGAGTTAAACTTTAACTGATGTTCATTGGGAATGCCCATCATTAAAGTGCTTCTTGCTTTCACCTCTAATCTTCTTTGTGCCTTATCTTCAGCAGATGTAATAAGCATCACTTGCTCAACACCTTCTACAACTGCTGTTTTTGGAAAGGTTACACCATTCTCTATGACTTCCTATAGTGCATAGTCTATCATCTGGATGTATTATTCAATCCTTTTCCTCCATATCTCATACTCACTAGGTTTGAGCGTGGGAACTTTGAATGCAGCCAACATGTGTACAGAATCTTGATCCATATCTTCTTATCTTGATCCATAACTTCTTAGCATGATCTTGTGTACACAAACAGTTTCTTCTAGATCACAGCTTCTCAACAAGCTATGATACCACTTGTTGATCCCACTTTAATAGATCGAATTCCTTAGCTTGTGTAAGGTTTAGTTATATTAGATAAATCTAACACAACTATAGTAGAAACTATGTTTGAATGTATTAAAGATTATGTGGAATCTAATCTTTAATATTAAAAAGAATTCTTAATGAAACAGTAAACACAATGAACATATAATTCAACAAAACATAAAAGCTCTAATATTATTAAGTAAATAATATGAATACTCTTAAAGTATTAGGGTTACAAAGACCTTGAAGCTATAAACTATACAACTAAGGTGGTTTTGGTACGATTTTGATACATCTAACTCTATGCCCTAGGACCTCCTTTTATACACCAAGGAGTCCTAAATGGCTTACAATAATTTCCTAAGTATATCAAATATTTTAAATAAATAACTTATACATATCTTTTACCAAAATATCTCATACAAATCACATAAGCAGTACTAACTAACTCAGCAGTACTAACTTCTTCACTAGCAGCATTAACTCCTTCAGCAGCATTAACTTTGTACTAACAGTATTAACTTTTGTACTAGCAGTAGTAACTACTTATTAGTTTTTCTTCTAAGTCTCTGAGCAGTCTTAACTTCCACTAGCAGTAGTAACTTTGTACTGGCAGTCTTAAACACTTAAAATAATTTTCATTGAAATTCTCCAGCAGCACTAACTTTGATTGAGCTGCATTAACATCAATAAGAGCAGTAGTAATACTAGCAGCATTAAGAAGGCTTTTAATCCTAACAGTAGGTTATGTTATAGCAAGATAAGCTTTCATCAAGCGTTGGACTTGATTTTTGAGCTCGATTAGACGACGGTCGGATGTACTCGGGACATCTTGAGGCAAAGTGATTGCCTTGACTAGCTTAGCGAAATCCCTTGGGTCGTTCTAACTTTCGTTGTCATAGAGGGCGAGGTCCTCTAATAATGTCCAGGATTCTTTAGCGTTTCGATCACGAAGCTTACCATCGGCCGATTGGTCAATGGTTGTCTTATGACAGGATTGACATGGTCATAAAAATTTAGACTTTGAGCCATAGGGCTATGCCATGATGAGGAAATTTTTGGAGTAAGTCCTTGAAATGAGTCCATGCTTCGGATAAAGATTCTCCATGATGTTGTTGGAACATAAGGATATCATTGCAGAGTTTTGCGGTCCTTCTTGGTGGAAATAATTAAGCAAGGAATCAGGTAGTAAGATCCTCCCATGTGGTGATGGATCCTGCTGGAAGACGTTCTAGCCAATTGCTAGCTTGATCGCGAAGGGAAATTAAAATAAACGCAAGAGCGTTCTTTCCCTGTTTTCACCATCAAGGTCAAGTGAGTCCATTAGTTTTAAGAAATCATTAAGGTGTTGGTTTGGATCCTCGGATCAAAGTATGTTGAATGAGCATCCATTTTGCACCAACCGGATGGTGTCAGATCGAAGAGGCACCGCATTGTTCCTTACGGGGAGCTTAATGGTATTCCTATAGAACTCGTGTCTAGGTTTGGATAAGTCTCTAAGAGTATGGATATGATTCTTGTCTCCCATGGTGGTTGACGATAATGTGTTACGAAACAAATAACATGAAAAAAGATAGACTATGAGAAAGCTAATATGTGGAAATTGAAGTCTTACTTGAAAGGATTTAAGCAAGTAGAACTAAGCTAAACTATGATCAAAACCTAACTATTCCCTGGCAGCGGCGTCAAAAACTTGATGTGGTTGTTGTAAGGGACTTCTACAAGAAGTTTTACAACTCCCTAGGCAGAGTACCTAACCGTTAGAGTAGTAGTATATGTAAGACTCGGGGTTGTTATCGTTCTTTAGGGGAATAGGTTGGGAAGGCTTGATCACGATCTAACAGAATTCTAGGGGTTGAGAGAAGATTATTTTTGTATTTTTATGTTTATAGGAAAGCAGTAAAATCATATGTTTGAGAGGTTTGGTTGGTTTTAGCTATTAAACTAAATAATAAACGGTGATAACAATATAATAAAAGATTGTGTTAATTTAATCATGTATTACTCCCTAGATTGCTTCTCCTAGTGTTGTTGCTTTGTCACACTTGTGATGATCTATGTAACTATTTCCTAAGTTATGAACGAATTACACAAACCCGCCGTCTATTTAATATTTCGTTAAGGCAAAACACAAAGTAAGGTAGTATGAAGACTATTACCCGGCCCCCAAGAGTATATTAAATGCATGTGAAATATATTAAGAGTAGATCAACCATATTAAGGGGCAAGGTAGTATGAAGATTGTTACTCGATGGTATCCTTTCTATACAATCATGTTATCTCAGACATATCAACAGCGATACAGACAAAAGCTAGTTTTCTAAGACCTAACATGCATATTCATCACAAGAAGCAACACCACTAAGATCTACATTCTAGGTTTATACAATCATAAATAAATACAATAGAAGGTTTAGCCAAGCATGTTAAAGATAAAGCAAGAATAATAATGAATCACACCACAAGACATATTTAATGATTAAGATAATCTTACTTGATTAAAACATGAATTAAAGGAAGTATAGTAGGGTTTTGAGGCCCTAAAATCGCCCCTAACAGCTGCTAAATGAACTAGGGTTCGTCCCTTTCTTTTACTCTAAAGTTACACACTTAAAACCCTAAAAATGGATTTGTATATATAGATAAATCCCTACAACGGCGTCGCATTTTAATCATGACACCGTCGTGAGTAGAATATTCTAGATCTGTGTGCGAGTCGGTGCATGCTGACGCCGTCATGAAATGTTGTGACGCCGTCACTAAGTGGGTTATGACGGCGTCATATAGAGTTGGTGACGCCGTCTCCAGGCTCTGTGAGCACAAATCTTCAAGAGTCTTGGTGTTGGTTCGTAGTCTTGTCCGTTTCTTCTCCAAATGAGCCCAAGTCACATGTATTTCTTCCAAATGCCTTCCAAATGCTAAATACCTAAAAATGAACGATTAAGTACCTATTTTGGGCATAAATGCATGATTTAGGGGGTTAAACGACCCCAAAAAAGTGTATAAAATGACACCTCATCATCAATGGCGTTGCACCTAAAACTTTTGAGGAATGTATTGTTTATTTAGCATAGTCTAAGACATCTCTTGTAATGTATGTTACTTTCTTTCAACTACCCCATTTCATTATGGAGTACGAGGAGCCGAGAAATTATAAGTAATGCCTTGTGCATCACAAAAAGCTCCAAATTGTACTTCGTTATCAAATTTGAGGCCATGATCTGTTCCTATAGCAACTATAGAACATCCTAGTTGATTTTTTATTTTCTTACTTAATAATTTAAATTTCTTAAAAGCTTCATTTTTGGTTTCAAGAATCTTGTCCAAGTGTATCTTGAGTAATCATCTACTATTACTAATGTATATAAGTTTCCGTCATAACTCTTAATAGCGGATGGACCAAATAAGTCTATATGTAAAATTTCTAAGCGTCTATTAGTAGAAACCATGTTTTAAGCTTTGTGGCTTGCATGAACTTGTTTTCCTATTTTGCAAGCATCACAAAAATGTTTATCATATTTTAACTTAGGTAGATTCCTAACCAATTCTTTAGATGACAAAGATTAGATTAAATACATATTTACATGACCGAGTCTTCTATGCCATAGGGCAGAATTATCAACTACCATGGCAAGACATAATTTGTCTTGAGACTTATTTCCTAATTTTAGGACATATAAGCCATTTTTCCTAATCCTATTTCCTATGATTTTACATCCTTAATTATTTCACTACCTTCTTCCGTAAATAGTACTCTACACTTATTGTCACAAATTTGACTGACACTAAGCAAATTAAAGGCTAAGTTATCTATGTGTTCTACATTTGATATAAAAAGTGAGCCATTAGAGATCGTACCTTTGCCTATGATCTTTCCTTTTAAATTACTTCCATAAGCAACATTACCTCCATTGTATGCCTTGTAGGTTGAGAATAGACTTTTTGTTTCCCGTCATGTGTTTGGAGTAACCGCTATCTTTAATCTATTCGTTAGGCTCCAAACGAGTTCTCAAGCATAAGTAATTAACCAAAAGTAAACTCAAGTGCTTGGTACCTAATGTATCATGGGTCCAAAAATATTAGTGTTGTACATCCCTTGCATTTGTTGCAGTTGGTTAGGATATTAAAATGGGATATAATTTCCCATGTGTAAAAAACTATGATTTTGATTATTATTCCAATTCATAGGATAATGACTTTGGTAAATTGGTCCGCTATAGTTTCTTCTATGTTGAGGTGTGTTGTATCTTTGTTGATAAGAATTATTTCTTCTAGGTGGAGGTGTTTTAGACCTAGACTTGATTTTGACATAACCTAAACCACTCTTAAGAGTTGGTTTTAAAGATAGTTTCATTGACTCTTTAATCTTATTATGTATTAGTTTCTTCCTAGTAATGACAAAATCCGATCTCAAAGACATAAGTGGGCTAGAAACGTGTTCTACTAATTTTTGGCTACTCGGCGGATCCACAGATCCAGGAATGGTGGATCCGTGCATCTTTATGGTGGATCTGTCGGTTGCATTTTCAACGGGTGACCCAACAAAGCTAATGGGTTTTGTTTCGCTTGTTGATGCTTTACTACTATCAAATCCTAAACCTATTTTACAACTAGGTGGCTTTTGAACATTTAACATTTCTCTTAGTGAACTAGCGCTTTTATCAAATTTTACAAATTTAACTTGAGTTTCCTTAAGTTTGGCGTTTTGTAACTTAAATTCTTAACACGACTCACACATAATGTCAATTTCTTTATTTCTCTCAAGTTTCATAATTTTCGCATTCAACTCTAGAATCTCTTTTTCTAAAAGGTCTCTTTTAGTTTTCAAAATTTTGTTTTTGTTGATGATTTTTAAGCTAATTTCACATAAGTTATCATATTCAATTTGCATACTATTATCATTAAAAAAAGAATCATTATCACTATAATGAGAAGAGTCAAGAGTTACCTCATTTGACGATTGAGCGATGAGACAAGTTTCATCGTTAGTTTTGTCCTTGACTTCATTTTCGCTATCTCTCCAAGAACCTCCAATAAAGGCCTTTTGATCTTTGTTGCGAGGAGGTTTTGGACAATCGCCAATGAGTTGATTTGGATCACCGCATCTAAAGATTTCTGATTGTTCTTCCTTTATTCTCCTCCCTTTGCGGGAATGACTCTTTTCTTCTCTTTGTGTCCTAACAAATTTTACCATTTCTCCAAAGTAAACTTTTTAAAGTTCTTAGGCATAGCATATTCTTACGACCATAACATATTCTTCGTCATCGTTTCTGGATGTTGAAGTTTCGTCATCACTAGACTCTTTCTTAGCTTTCAAGACAATGGACTTAAGTCTTTCCTTTTTGCCTCTATAAATTTTGAAATCCTTTTCTATGACAACTTCATGTAGTTTTAGATTGCCGATGAGCTCGTATAAAGCTAGTGATGACAAATCTTTCGATTCTTTAATCGATGTGACCTTTGCTCTCTATTTAAAATGTAAAGCCCTAAGAAACTTCTTAACATAGTTCTTGCTAAAGAAACTTTCATCAAGAGTTTTAAGACTAGTAATAATATTGTTAAATCTAGCAAAACCACTATCAATAGATTCTTCTTCAAGGATACTAAATTGTTCATATTGTTGAATAAGAAGATCAATTTTATTATCCTTTATTTGGCTATTACCTTGTTGTGTGATTAACAACGATTGCAAAATATCTTTAGCCGTTTTACACAAAAAAAAAATCATACTCCTTTTTAGGTAATGCATTATATAGAACCATTTTAGCTTCATTATTTTTAGCAAGTTTTCTTTTAAGATCATCGTCTTGTTGTTCAAAAGGAACTACTTATAAAATTTGGGTAACTTCATTTTTGGAAACCGGTGAAAAATCACCTTTCAAGATAATATGCCAAAGATCTAAATCTTTTGCTTTCACATAAGTTTCAAATATATTTTTCCAATATATAAAACAATCACTTTCGAAAAGTGGTGGTCTTTGTATAGATTGCCCTTCTAGGTATTTATCAGAATCTATAGATCGATTCAAGCTTTAATGTACAATATACGATAAAGATCTTGGGTGACCTTGGCTCTGATACCATTTATGGAAACTAGAAGAGGGGTTGAATAGTTTTTACCGTCTTAAAAATAAAACTTAGATTGTCGACTTATGTGAATTCAAGAGATATACAAAAGTGTATATGATAGAGATGTAATAAACAAATAAGTAAATACGAAGTATAAACAAGTAAAGATAAGAAAGCTCAAACCAATGACACAATGATTTATAGTGGTTCGGCTATAAAGCTCCTCTTCGCCCTACTAAACTCCTCAAGTACCCAACTTGAGAGTTTTTCTCACTATGTCAACAAGCTCCCTTTAGGCGGAGAAAACCGTACATGTTGCTTACACTTTTTTCGGTACTAAGCTAAATACCGAGTTTTACTTCGAGATAGAATCAATCTAACACACTATGTATTTTATGGCCTAAATACTAACCTATCATACATTTATGATACACACGACATACAACACAAGAGATACAAGATAAATGATTATCACAACTGTGATGACACAACTAGACTAATAACACTTGAAGCTTCGCGTCTTCATTAGTGTTCTTCACTAGTGAGTGGAATGATTGTATCACTTGTAATGGATTATATAACAAGTTTAATGATCAAAGAAAGTATAAAAATGAAAAATCTAGATAGAAAAATATTAGAAAGAGTTGCCTAAAATGAAGACTTCATGTTGGTATTTATAGCCAACATTTGAAATTCAAATTTGTTCCAAACGGCTGGACTCACGGATCTACGAATCCCCCAATAACTGGATCTGTCCTTTGGTTTTGCTGGATTCGTGAGGTGCAGCTGGGACAGATTTTGTCTTTTTGTGATTAACCTTAAATCTTAACAAAATATTCTTATGTACTTAAAAATCTGATTTATTAAATTCTTCTAAAAGGAAAATATTTCTTAACATAAGAAAAGATTTTCTAGATTTAGAAAGATTGATTCTACTTATGGTTAATCATATTTTGTCTTACATGATTAATATAACTAGCTTAAAATTAATCATGTGTTTACTTAAAATCATTTGATTAGAAAAGGTTTATGCAAATGATTAATTTTAGATGCAATAGAAAATATTTTTCTTTGATCATTAACTACGTTTAATAATACCATATTCATACCTTAAGTGATTTTTCATCGTCAAATAAACTTACGAGTAAATAACTTATTTACGTAAACTTTTACGTAGTATGACATTATATTTGTTATTATCAAAACATGAATATCATTAAATATAAATATTGTTTTTATGCGAATATTTGTATTAACAAGAAGGATGGACAGATACCATAAATGTATGTTGTTTTCCAAGCAAAAGCTTGCTTGTATCTTTTGAGAATAGAGACTAGCTTATTTTTATTTTGATAAGAAAGCTGAGATGATATGATCAAAGGAAGAAAAGAAGGTTCTTCCAAGAATGGGTATTCTAGGTGACTAGGAAGAGGTTTGAGTTTGAGATCCGTAAGAGGTTCATCAAGAGATTTCTTGATTTTATAATCAATATCGAATGTGATTTTTCAAAGGTTATTTCTTCTTCATTGGATTCAGATTCAGTATTTTCTTTGATATTCATAGCAATGAATTCATCGAATTCGGTAAAGATTTTGTCTTCAACAGGTGTTCCCTTGATGGAGTAAAGGATTTTATTACCTTCATCGAGAAGAGCATCGAAATCTTCTTCTTAGATCTCATCAATGACGTGAATGTTAAAACATGTATCATCATTAGAATATGAGTGTTTCATTGCATAATCGATTGAAAAGGTCATTCATTTTATGCCAACTCCAAGGTTGATTTGTTTTTGTTTAACACGAATTACTACATCTGTGGTGTGTAGGAAAGGTCCTCCTAGGATAAGAGGAACTTTACTATCTTCTTCGATTTTGAGAATAACGATATCCATGGGAAAAGTGAATTTACCAACTTCGACTAGCATATTTTTAGCTATTCCAATAGGGTATTGGAATTATCGGTCTGCTAATCTAACGCTTATTTTAGTTGGTTTGAGAGTTTTGAGAGACAGTTTTGCATAGAGAGAATACAAAATAAGATTAATGTTAGTGCCAAGAATGACTAAGGCATTGTAAGATAAGGTTTTGCTAAAAGTACAAAGGATAAGGAAACTTTCGGGGTCTCCGAGTTTGGGTGGAACTCTGTTTTGAATGATAGCTGAACTTTCATCGCTAAGAAAAGCTAAAGAAATTTGTTCAAGGTTGTGCTTGTTGCTAACGAATTCTTTGAGAAATTTTCCATAATTTGGCATTCCGGTTAATACGTTGACAAGAGGTACGTTGATTCGAACAGCATTGAGGATAATGAATTCTTAGTTTATATGGTTTAGGAGTAGGTGTTTCTTTGATTGGTTTTGGTGTTTGGGGTTTAGGTTGAGGTGTTGATTCTTCATTTTCATCATCACTATCAAAGTTAATAAGATTTTGTGAATCATTTTGAAGATCATTCGGGTTCGTGAGCGGGTCAAAGGATTTACCACTTCATGTAAATACATCATTTACATGCTCATTTCGAGCTTGAGGTGGGGTGTATGGTTTGGATGGTTACCTCGGGGGTTTGGTTGAGTGTTACTTGGAAGAGATCTAGAAGGTCGAACAGATTGCTTGTCAACGATTTTGTCGAATTTTGCTTCTAAATTTTAGATTGAGGCTTGATGGTTTTTGGTTATTGTTTCAAGTTTGTTTTTGACGTCCATGAACGTTTTTTTAACAAAAGCATTTGTTGAGGGTTGAGCTTTTATGAAATCACTTAGTTGTTTTTGAAGGTTGGGTTTATCATCGGTGTTGGGTCGGTAATAGTCTCGATAGTAATCATTTCTTCTGCTAGAACACCAATTATCGTGATTCTAGTCACGGCCGCGATAAAGTGGATTCCCAAAGACCACCCGCGGATAAATCATTGAATAAAAAAAGGAACCGGTAACCAATAGGAAAAGGTTTGCCCCCATGAAATTTTGCTTCTCTTTCCACCCCGAGACCTAGTGTGTCCCTAATAACCCCACCCACCCACACTCTAAAAACCTTATTTTGACAAAAAAAATATAGCAGCGGAAGCTAATCTAGGGTATTATTTCATAGTACAACAGTCATAATCATAGAAAATGACTCGTAAAGAGACGTTTTTTGTAAAATTTAGTTATCATTCATTTATTCATCAGAGTTTTACAAGAAGAGAGATCCCAAAATCTAGAAACATAAAGTTTGAATAATAACAGTTTAGCCATCTTCAAGTCTGTGTCACTCCATGTCAAAAACATATTCAAACTGTGACATTCTATGATTTTTGGTTATTGTTTCAAACTGTTTAACACAAAGGTTGAGTGAAATTCATAGGTTTATGTTAAACAGTTTGAATACAAGTTTAATAGTGGGTTACGTTGTTATACACCCATAAGTGTAATAATTGCAATGAGTACAATTATTATAGAAAACAGTATTATTTCCTTAAGCTCATGACACCGAGACCTTGAGATAATCAATAATCACAAGAAGTTGCCCAAATGGGTGCCTTTGCCAAACACCCGCATAGTGATTCAAATGAAGTGGGTTTGGTTACCAGAAAGTATAGGTACACCAACGGGGGAGTTCAGTCCCAAATAGATCTATTCACAGCACTCGCGCTTACTACGAAAAGCAATTAAAGGTTCATGATAGTGGGGTCTTAATGGCAAAAGTAAGGACTTAGGCAATAATGCATCATAAGAGTATACAATTGGAAAAATACTTGTATTCATGATTTATAGCATGTATTCCCCTTACGGGTTTAAGAAACATTTCAAAGATTTAAAATGCGAGGCTATGAACTCACCTTAACAGGGAAATCTGATTGATGGCAAAAGTATATCAAGTGAAAGTAACAGCCTCGTCACGCAACCTGAGGTAATATGTCAAGTCTTAGTTTGATTGTTTAGGTTTAAAAACTTTACAGAGTTTAACATACCTATTTGATTTATTAATTTATGGAATTATTGTATCACTGTTCGGGCTATCATAATTCAGAGGTCATGCAGTATCGTTTAAGGAGCCAGGACACTTTAAATCGTAAACCCAACGAACTCGCCAAAGCAAACACCCAAATGGAACCCCTCACATGAAATTTCCTAGTAACATGATACGATAAGATTGTAAGTTTCTTCAAAAGCTAGTCGATGATAAATTACGTTAGATATATAACGTAATTGATTTATAATGCGTCGATCGATCATTAATAGCGATAAATGTATCGAGTTTTAATAAAATCGAGTCTTATAATATTAATATATATTTTTATAATTTATATATAAATATTATATTTTATATTTTTAAGTTTGCAAAATGGCAATAAATACCCTTGATTTATAAACTTTTACAAATTTAGTCCTTTATATATAAAGTATATGTAATTTAAACCTTTAACTTTAGAACTTGGCAAAACAGCCCCTTGTAGTTATAGCTTTAGGAAAATGACATTTTCAGTCCCTCTAGTTATAAATTTCAGAAAGTTACGATATATACCCCTATGCATGAAAACATATGCAAATCAAGTCCAAAATTCATAATTTTGATATTTTTGAAATCCAAATGAGTTTTGCAGGTCATGACTTATTAGAATAAGCTAAAATAAGATATTATAAAGTAACAAAAGTTTAGAAAAAGGATTCGTTAGCTTGAAAATCAAAACGGGTCGTTTTTAGGGTTTTAACCAAAAACGCATTGGTTTGGGGATTCAAGGCTTGAACAAGAGTTCATATATGATCTTAGGAGTCTTATGAATATTCTAAAACATGTTATGAGTTTATTGAACAATATTTTGAGCTTACTTGAGCTTATATGGATCGTATGAGCTTATTTGGATTCGTACGCCTAGAAAACAACTTCAAGGGCTTCTTTTTCTTGATTCTTGGCTTTAATTCTGATCTTAAGGCTTCTTTTGATTCTCCTTGGTCTAATTTAGAACTCAATTTGTGTTTGTGATGAAGATTTGAGGTGTGTTTGAAAAGTATGTGTATGTATGCGTATATATAGTACTCGAACACCCTTAGTGGCCAAGTTTTCTTGGTGCGGTGGCCAAGGGTTGTAGGGGAATGACTAAAGGTAGCTAGGTGATGTGTATGGAGAGCTAGGAGTGTAGCTTTGCAAGGTGGAAGGGTTGTGGGGGATTTGGTTTGCAAGAAAGGTGATGAAGGGAGTGTTTGCTTGGTAACCAAGTATTATAGAAAGCAAAGATGCAAGGAGGTAGGTAAGGTGCTTGGTGGTGATGTAGTAGTGAGGTCATGGTGGTGCTTGGATGCTAGCTTGGTTTAAAATGGGTCAAAAATGAAATAAAGGGGTGTTAGGTTTAAATTTAGGTTCGGGTTAGGGTTTTTGGTTTTAAATTCGAATTAGGGTTAAGGTTTTGGATAGATTAGGGTTTAGGATTAAGGTTTAATGTTAAGATTAGGGTTTAGGATTAAGGTTTAGGGTTTAGGATTAAGGTTTAGAATCAAGGTTTAGGTTTAAAAATGAAATTAGGGTTTTAGGGTTTTAGATTAGGGTTTAGGGTTTTAGATTAGGGTTTTAAGATGATTTAGGGTTTAGGTTTAAGGTTTAGAAGTTATGCATTCAGTATTGTACCTTGTCCTAAAGTGGTGGTAAGAAATTAGAATGAATTTGGAGGGAAAATGAGTTAGTTTGAATTCATGCTTCATGGATTTGTACATTGAGATTAAATGAGTTGTACATTGACTTGGAGGAAAATTATATTTCATATGTAGTGCATTGTACACTTGTACACATGTTTGATGGCTTGAACATTCATTTTATATGTATACATTACATATAATTAGGGTTTTGATATAAACGTTTAACGTTTAAAGTCTGTTTTGATATAACGTTGTAAATGGTACGTTAAATAGATAATGTACTTGGTAAAAATGATATTAAGATATAGACTTAACATATTAGGATGTTTAAATGATATAAACATAGATAGAATTGGCATAGGTAGGTTGCGTGAGCTCGTTTACTTTAGAGATGCAAGTTACGTTGTATAATGAGATAAAGCGAAAATTTCCCTGTAAAAAGGTGGTATATATAATAGATGGATATTACAGTACATCTAATTTAATAGATGGATAATTATATTGATGAAAATTACGGGTTGTTATAGTCTCCCTCCCTTAAAAGAAATCTCGTCCCGAGATTTAGTTGGATGCCGGAGTGATGTTTGAAAACAGATGTGGATACTTGGCACGAATTTGATCATCATTTTATCCCACATAAATTCTGGTCCTCTTTTAGAGTTCCATCTTACTTTGACTATAGGATTACTACTTTATTTCAGTTTCTTGACTTCTCGATCCATGATCTCCATTGGTTCTTCCACAAAGTTGAGTTTTTCATCAAGCCAAAGTTCTATCATTGGAATGACAAGGGATTTGTCAGATAAGCATTTCTTTAGATTAGAAACGTGGAAGGTATTGTGGACATTTCTGAGTTCTTCAGGAAGTTCAAGTTTATAAGCCACTGGACCTACCCTTTTAAGGATCTTAAATGGTCTAATGTACCGGGGATTAAGCTTTCATCATTTTCCAAATCGGATGACACCTTTACAAGGTGACACTTTTAACATAACTCGATCTCTAACTTGAAATTCTAAAGGCTTTCGTCTTATATTGGCATAACTTCTCTGCCGGTCTCTTGCAACTTGCAAGCTTTGTCGAATTTGCACTATTTTCTTGGTGGTTTCATGGATTATTTTTGGTCCCGTAAGTTGAACATCTCTAACTTTGGCCCAGCAAATAGGTGATCTACACTTTCGACCATAAAGTGCCTCAAATGGTGATGCCTTAATACCGGCATGGTAACTGTTATTGTAAGAAAATTATATTAATGGTAAGTGTCTTTCCCTTCCTTTTCCAAAATCTATAACACATGCTCGAAGCATGTCTTCGAGTGTTTGGATGGTCCTTTCACTTTTCCCATCAGTTTCGAGATGATATGTTGTACTCATGTCTAATTAAGTACCCAAAGCACTTTGTAATGATCGCCAGAATTTGGATGTGAAATGACCGTCACGATCCAAGATGATAGATATTAGCACTCCATGTCGGGAGACTATTTCCTTTATGTATAATCTTATAAGGGTTTCCATACTATCTGTCTCTCGAGTAGGGATGAAATGTGCGGATTTGGTAAGGCGATCGACAATGACCCAGATTGTGTCATGTCCATTTGATGTTTTAGGTAGTTTTGTGATGAAATCCATCGTTATTCTCTCCTACTTCTATATAGGAATCTCTGGTTGTACCAGTAAGCCTGATGGCTTCTGACATTCTTCCTTAACTCTAGAATATGTAAAACACTTGCAGACATATTCAGCAATGATTTGGCTTCTGTTAAAGGCCACCAATAGAGTTTCTTTAGATCCTGATACATCTTGTCAGAACCTGGGTGAATGGAATACTTTGATTTATGAGATTCATGCATGAAAGTCCCTCAGATTACAAAGAGGGGTAACCAACTTATTCTTGATGATATCGGCTTCGTATCAGGACGTATTTCAAATGCATTGTTCATTCCTCGTAGTTCTTAGCTTTGAGGTTTTCATCTTGAGCGCATCATTTTGGGCTTTGGAGGATTTTATGATGATATTTTGGGTGAATAGATCAATGATTAATGATCTAACTTGAGTGGTGATTCTGCTTAAGGCATCTGCTCAAATATTTGCCTTTCCAGGATGGTAACGAATCTTTCAATCGTAGTCTGCAAGTAATTCTAACCAACGGCGTTGCCTCATGTTCAATTCTTTCTGATCAAGGATATGCTGAAGACTTTTATAATCAGTGAATACAGTACACTTTGTACTGTATAGATAATGTCTCCAAATTTTAAGAGCGAATTTAACTTCTCCTAATTCAAGATCATGAGTGGTGTGGTTTTCTTCATGAGGTTTGAGTTGTCGGGATGCATATGCAATAACCTTTTCCCTTTACATTGATACAACTCCTAGTCCTTGAAGTGATGCATCATAGTAAAAACAAAATCGTTGTTTCCTTCTGGTAATGCTAAGATTGGAGCTTCACAAAGCTTCTGTTTTAGCAGTTGAAAAGCCGCCTCTTGATCTTCTCCCCAGATATACTTCTTGTTTTTCTGGGTTAATTTAGTCAAAGATTTTGCAATCTTTGAGAAATCTTTGATAAATCTTCAATAATAGCCGACGAGTCTTAAGAATTGACGTATTTCTATAGGTGTAGTAGGAGATTCCCAATTCTTAACTGCTTCAATCTTGGCGGGGTCAACATGAAGTCATTGGCTATCAATTACGTGCCTAAGAAATTGTACGACACTAATCTAGAAATCACATTTGGAGAACTTGGCATATAATTTCTCTTTTCTGAGTAATTCCAAGATTATTCTTAGATGATTTACGTGTTCTTCTTTGTTACAAGAGTAGATGAGAATATCATCAATGAACACTATTATAAATTTATCCAAGTATAGTTTGCACACACGATTCATGAGATCCATGAATACATCATGTGGCGTTATTTACACTAATGGCATTACTTGAAATTCATAGTGTCCGTACCTCATTCTGAAAGCAGTCTTAGGAATATCTTCATCCCTTACTCTCAGTTGATGATAACCTGATCTTAAGTCGATTTTCGAGTAAACGCTCGAACCTTGAAGTTGGTCGAATAAGTCATCGATCCTGGGTAATGGGTAACGATTCTTTACAGTAAGTTTATTTAGTTTCCAGTAATCGATACACATTCTGAAATATCCGTCTTTTTTTTAACAATAAGACAGGAGCTCCCCAAGGTGAAGGTACTTGTCACGATAACCTCTGTCTGCCAATTCTTGAAGTTGGTTTGATAGTTCCTGCATTTCTGAAGGAGCTAATCTGTAAGGTGATCAGGCCACTGGCGCCGCTCCTGGAATTAAGTCGATTTGGAATTCTACTTGACGAACTGGGGGTAGGCCAGGTAGATCTTTAGGAAAAACTTCTAGAAATTCTCTGACTACTGGTATGTCTTCCAGTCGTTTATTCGGTCTGACTTCTTTTCTAATTACTTAGGCTATGACAAACGGATGACAACGCCCTGTGATATATAGGCCTTGTTTCGGTTTTTATACAGGATATGAGACTTAGTTGGGTTTTACTTTGATCACCTTGGATCATCAAAGTTTCACCGTTAATTAGGATGAGGACGATTTTCTCATCACAAATAATTCTAGCATGATACTTGGATAACCAATCCATACCAATGACGACGTCGAAACTACCGAGTTTAATTGGCATAAGATCAATTTCGAAAGGTTGATTTAACAGAATCAGAGTTGCACCCTGAATAACAGTATTAGTGCCTACTAAGTTTCCATTGGCCATTTCAATATCATAAGTGGTATCTAGTGTCTTGTGGTAATATTAAGCATAGAAGCAAGAGATATGGATACAAAACTTTTATCTGCTCTGGAATCGAATAATACTCTAACTAGATGTTGGTTTAAAAGGAACGTACCCGTGACTACGTTCGGGTCTCGGTGAGCGTTCTTGTCCCTCAACAAGTATGCTCTTTCGTGGGTACTGTTGTTTGTCTTTGAGCACTGATAATTATAATGCCCTTTCTCTCCACATGCATGACAAATTACTGATACTGGTTGTTGATGCTTCCGGTGGCTATTCTTTTCTTTTTGCAGTTCCTGGTCAGATGACCCACCCTGTTGCAAGTCTGACACTTGACAGTGCAAGGTCCTATTTGATGCAGAGTGCATTTCTTACATGAAGGAAGGCTTCCAGTATACCTACTATTTTTAGTTAGGGTGGCATCATAAGAACTGAAGGTTTCATGTCTTTTATTCTGCTGTTGGCGGTAATCATTGTTTGGTTGTGTATGGTTGTTTTGGATAGTTGTTTGATGCTGATTATTTTTAGTAGTATATGTGCTGTTAGTGGTGTTCCTTCTATCATCAAACTTTCATTTGTGATCATTGATTCCATGCATAGAATTGTGCTTTGTTACCTAATCCATCAACCTCTGAGTTATGGTAATGGCTTCCTCCAAAGTTTAAGGCTTAGAGTCTGAAACATTTCCCTTCAATACGCTAGTAAACCTCTGAGTGAATAACTTCCATGAGTTTCTTGTGTTGGTACCATGTTTGGCATAAGACTGCTAATTCCAAAGGAATCTTCTAACGTTAAGATTTTTAAGATCATTTCCATTTACAGTCAGATTGTAAAATTCATCTTCCATTTTCCTGACTTCAGTTTGAGGACAATACTTATTTGTTAAAAGCCTTTTCAATTCAGTCCAGGTGATCTTGTTGGCTTGTTCTATTCCAATAGGTTGGGGATATGCATTCCACTAGGATAAGGCGTCATGAAGCAGGTACCAGACAAATATCACTTTGTTTTCCTCGGCATAGTTGCTATGAGAAAATACTAATTCAGTCCGTTCAAACCAGTAAATGAGGCCAACTGCTCCTTCTGTACCATTGAAGTATAATGGTTGACAGCTTATAAACCTTTATAGTTTCCCTTTCTTGCTACAAGAGTTCCAGTAGGTCCGGTGTTTCTATTGGGATTGTTAGTATTTGCCATTGGTTTTTATCATTGTAACTTCCAGAGCTGCGACAACACTGTCATCAACTATTCCTGGAAGGCAGCCTGAGTCATGGCTGGTGCTTCAGATGTTGACGTTCCTTTTGGATGCAGTCTAACAACATAAGTACAACAACGTAATAAGATTAATGCATAAGTCTTTCCTTAAAATGCCTAAAGTTCAAAAATAACCATTGTCACAATAGTGATATCATAGATACTTATTTGATATGAATTCTAACAAGCATCAGACTTATTAGTTCATTTTCTAAGGATTACGGTAAGATTCATAATGATATCTAACTTTGTGGAGATAAACTTATCAAAAGGATAGTCTAGAGATGGTAGTTAGTTAATTTAATTGGTAATGAAGATCCTAATGATGAAGACGGAGATGTAATATAGGACATAGGATGAGTATGAAGCAATGAAGTACAACAAGATCACCATTATATTATATCATGAACAACTTGCCTTTGTATTGTACATAGTCAAAATTTGACAAGTGTTGTTATTTATACCATACATCCCGTGGCTAAGTTCTAACAAAAACTATAACAAGTATCTAATCTAGTAGTTCGATGGTCCTTCCTGGCTGTTCTTGTGTTCATAGATTGCATCCAGAAGACTTTCCATATCTGCTTGGTGACGAACCTGATACGCTTCGATGATTTGTTCGAGATTAGCAATCCTAAGGAGCCAGAGCAATCATGCTGTTAATTCCCATTTGTTTTTCTTTTGAAGTTTAGAGAATTTGATTACGAGCCTCTTGGAGTTCAGTTTCCAGATTGTTAAAATCTTGTTGTATGATCACTCGACCTTTTCCAAGACCTTTTATTTTGTTTTCCATGTGCTCAATGCGGTCAAGAGAGAGCTCATCTAGGTGATTTAAAATTTCCTAAATTTGTTCCTCGTGACGTTCTAAACTTTTCTTATGAGGGCTTTCTCCATGCTCAAATACTTTAGGAGGCAGAAGAATGGAGGATGTTTCCGATCACTGTAACACCCCCATTTTTGACATATAGCAGCGGAAGCTAATCTAGGGAATTACTTCATGGATCAATAGACATAATCATAGAAAACGACTCAAAAGAGACATTTTGGAAAATTTAGTTATCATTCACTATCATATCAGAGTTTTACAAAAGGAGGTCCCAAAATCTAGAAACATAAAGTTTAAATGATAACAGTTTAGCCATCTTCAAGTCCGTACCACTCCGTGCCATAAGTTGCTCAATTTCCTGAGATAAACATGCTAAAAAGTCAACACAATGGTTGAGTGAAATTCATAGGTTTATGGTAAACAGTTATGAATACAAGTCATCATACATTGGGTTACGTTGTTACACCCATAATTAGAAATAAATTTAAGCATGTACAATTATCATAGAAAACAGTATTATCATGGAAAACAGTATTATCATGGAAAACAGTATTATCATAGAAAGAAGTATTATTGCTTTAAGCTCATGAATCACATATTTAAACTTAATAGAACCGGGAGCCTCTATCCGAAGACATACTGGGAGCTACTACCCAAAGAGATACTAGGAGCTACTACCCAAAGAGATACTGGGAGCTATTACCTAAAGAGATACTGGGAGCTATTACCCAAAGAGATATTGGGATGTCTTATGGAAAAATGGAGGTAACTTAGGTAATAATATATCAGGATAGTATATAGTTGGAAAAACACTTTTATTCATAGTTTATAGCATGAATCCCCCACGGGATTTAGAACACATAATAATATGGGACTATTCACAGTGATGGAACCATATCACATATCAAAATCACTTGTGTTTAATTTGTATAAAACAAGCATGTATCCCCCTCGTGGGTTTATGAAACATTAGAAGATTTAAAAGTGAGGCTATGAAATCTCACCTTAACAGTACTAGGAAATCTGATTGATGGCAAAAGTATATGAAATAAAAGTAACGGCTTCGTCACGCAACATGAAGTAATATGTCAAGTCTTAGTGTGATGGTTTATGTTTCAAAACTTCATGATGTTTAACGTATGTCTTCGATTTATCAATTTATGGAAATATTGTATCACTGTTCGGGCCATCATAATTCAGAAGTCATGTAGTAAACGTTTGAGGAGCCAAGACACTTTAAATCGTAAATCCAGCAAACTCGTCAAAATGTATACCCAAATAAAATCCCTTATATGAAGCTCCCTAGTAACGTGATATGATAAGATTTTAAGTTTCTTCAAAAGTTAGTCGATGATAAGTTACGTTAAATATATATAACGTAATTGATATATAATGCGTCGATCGATGATTAATAACGATTAAGGTGTTGGGTTTTCATAAAATCGAGTTTTATAATAGTAAAATATATTTTTATAATTTGTATAAAAATATTATATTTTATATTTTTAAGTTTGCAAAAATGGCAATATATACCCTTGGTTTATGTTCTTTTACAAGTTTAGTCCTTTTTAATATATAAAGTATATATTAAATAATCCCTTGACTTTAGAACTTGGCAAAACATACCCTTGAAGTTATAACTTTAATAAAATGTCAATTTCAGCCCTTGTAGTTAATAATTTCAAAAAGTTACAATATATACCCCTTTGCATGAAAATATTTACAAAACTAGTCCAAAATTACATGCAAGCTTATTTTAAGATTCCAAAAGTAATTTGCAGGTTATAGCTTATTAGAATAAGCTAAAATAAGATGTTTTAACGTAACGAAAGTTTAGAATAACGATTCGTTAAGCTAGAAATCAAAACGGGTCGTTTTAGGGTTTTAAAATGAAAACGTCTAGGTTTTAAGCTCAAATCTTTTTAAGACTTGATAAATGTTTATAGAAATGTTAGATAAGCTTATTAGAATAGCTTATAACAACAGCTTATAGGTTTAGCTTATGGATTAAAAGAAAATGCGAATTTAGGGTTTTTTTAGGCACGTCATTGTTTTAGAAATTAAGAACGAGTGGGTGTGAGCCTCAAGGCTTCTAACAAAGGTGTAAACACGATCATAAGACACTAATTAAAGATGCAAAACAGAAAACAAGCTTGTAGAACCTGGATTCGAGCTTGTGGCTTTGAAAATGGGTCGAAAATGGTTCTTAGCACTCCCTACGCTGATTGACCTTCGTGGCTCAAGACATCGTTCTCCTTGGGTTCTTGGCTTTCTCTTCTGCTCTGGGACTTCCTAGATCAGACTTGGGAACTCCATTGATAGAGAGAAGTGAGATTTGAAATGTGTGAACTAAAATGAGGGGTGTGCCTCCCCTTTTATAATCGAATGGAACTTGGTGCCCAAGATTAGGGACTTGCTTGGTGTCATAGCTACATTAGCTAATTCATGGGAGCTAGGAAGGTGAGTATTGAGAGCTAGAATGCTAGGATTGCAAGGTGGGAGGTCTTGGGTTGGTGTTTTGTGACGCGGCTAGAAAGGACACACGGATGAGATGTGGCCAACTTGGTGAGCAAGTAATGAAGGGAGGTGCTTGTAAGCAGCTTATAGATGAAGTAGCTTAGTCATGGAGGTGTGTGGATGCATGGTTGGGATTTAAATGGGTCAAAATAGTTAAAAATAGGCCGCGGGTTGGTTTATGGTTCGGATTTGGGGTTGTCTTACTTTTAATTCGTGTACATTAGATTAGAAAGGAGGGAAATAAAGTTTAAATGTCGTGCATTGATAGCTTGTACCTTTTACTTAAGAGTTTGTATGAAATTTCTTAGAAAAATGGAGTTAAAACGGCTATTTTAAATGTCGTGCTTTAATGACTTATATATTGTGCATTAAGGGACTTGTACCTTATTTTGGAGGGAATTCATATTTGAATTTGATGTTTAGATTACTTGTACACTTGCCTTGATTTCTTATACATTCATATTGATTGTATACTTTGCATGAAATTAGGGTTTAGGCATAAACGTTAACGGTTTATGTTCATTTGATATTATCGTCGTGAAAACTACGTTAAATGGATAACGTATATGATAAACTGGATAATAGATCATTGACTTTACATGTTATGATGTTTGCTTGACATAAATGTTGATAGAGATTGCATAGGTCGTTGCGTGAGCACATTTACTTAGAAAATCAATTTACTTGCATAATGAGATAAAGCAAAAAATTTCCCTGTAAGAAGGTGATATATTTATAATAGATGGATATTACATTGCATCTAATTTAATAGATGGAAAATTTTATTGATGAAAATACTAGAAAATTACGGGTTGTTATAGTCCCCCAACCTTACAGAAATCGCGTCCCGATATTTAGTTGAGTGATGGAGTGATGGTTTGGAAATAGAAGTCCTTAGTTTTTCCAGTCCCTAGTCAGATGTCCCACTTTGTTGCAAGTCTGACACTTGACAGTGCAAACTCATGTGTGATGCAGGGTGCATCTTGTACACAAAGGAAGGTTTCCATGGTACCTTTTGTTCTCAGTTGGGGTGGCAACATAAGTTCTGATAGTTTCTTGCCTTCTATTCTGCTGTTGGTGGTAATCATTGTTACGGTTGTGATTGTTGTGGTTATTTTGATAGTTATCGTTGTTGTGATTGTTGTGGTAGTTGTTGTTGTCGGTGGTTTTTCTTCTATCCTCAAACTTTTGTTTGTGATCCTTGGTTTCTTGCGCAGAATTGTGTTTTATTACCTGCTCCATCAACCTCTAAGTTATGGTAATGGCTTCCTCCAGAGTTTAAGGCTTTGAAGCGGTAACATTTCCTTTAATACTTCTGGGTAATCCCCCGATAAAGACTTCCATAAGCTTCTCGGTGTTTGGTACATAATACTGCTAATTCCTGAAATCTTCTAACGTAAGTTTTGAGATCATTTCCTTTCACATCCAAGTTGTAAAATTCATCTTCCATTTTATTGACTTCAGTTCGAGGGAAATACTTATTGGTCAAGAGCCTTTACAATTCAGTCCAGGTGATCATGTTGGCTTGTTCTATCCCAATAGGTTAGGCATATGCATTCCACCAGGATAAGGCATCATCGGTTAGAGTACTAGTAGGAAATGTCACTCTGTCTTCCTCGGTACACTTGCTACGAGAAAAATACCAATTCAGTATGTTCAAACCAGCGGATGAGGCCAACAGCTCCTTCCGTACCATTGAAATATGAAGGTTGACAACTCATAAACCCTTTGTAGTTACTTATTACATTCCTATTGGTATTTTCCATGGTCGTAGCTTGTGCTTCCAGAGTTGCAGCAATACCATCAGTAACCAGTTGCCGGATGGCAGCCTGAGTCATAGTTGGTGTTTCAGATGTTGATGTTCTATTGGTAGGCATCTATTAATATATACAAGACAACATAGAATAAGAATCCATAAAATAATATAGTTATATCACAAGTTAAGATATGAAAATTCTCATTATAATACAAAGACTTGTGATCATTCTTTGATATTACATTACATGATATAACAGAAAATTTTGGAATTTAAGACTTCCAGAGATAGATACGAAGATAATGGAGTGAGTGATCCAATAGGAGGCTTAGTGTTTCTAGGTACAAAGGTTTGAGAAAATCGGATGGTAAGAGAATCATATTAATCCCGGATAAAGATATAAGTCATCATACTACAGGATATATGATAGATAATACATAATTGGTATTATGAAACAACGAGGTATAACGGAATCACCACTGTATAAATAACTTGTCTATATAATTTACATAGCAAAATTTGACAAGTGTCATTATTTATACATCTAGTGGTTGGATTCTAGAAAGTTGTAAATGATACAGATCTAATCTGGTGGTTCTCCCTTGTTGTTTTTGAGTTCTTGGACCTTGTTTAGAAGACTCTTAAACCTGGATAACCTCAATGATTATTTCCAGAGATGAACATTATAACAAGTATCTGACTCATCAGGTTCCGATATTGTAAAAGGTATCTATTGTAATGGGTGAAATATTTAGCATAGAGGTAAGAGATATGGATACGAAGCTTTTATCGGCTCCAGAATCAAATAATACTCTAGCTAGATGTTGGTTTAGAAGGAACATACCCCGTGACTACGTTCGGGTCTTGGTGAGCATTCCTATCCCTCAACATGTAGGCTCTTCCCTGGGCATTGTTGTTGGTGGTCTTTTGGCACTAATTTGCATAATGCCCTTTCTCTCCACAGGCATGACAAGTAACTGTCACTGGTAGCAGATTACTTCCAGTGGCTGGCCCTTTGTTTTTGCAGTTCTTGGTCAGATGGCCCACCTTGTTGCAAGTATTACACTTGATAGTGCAAGGCCTATATGATGCAGAGTGCATTTCTTACATAAGGGACGGTTTCCAGTATACCCATTGTTTTTAGTTGGGGTGGCCGCATAAGCCCTGAAGGTTTCCTGTCTTCTGTTCTGTTATGGTTGGTGATTATTGTAGCGATTGTTGGTGTTGGTGTTACGGTAGATGTTATTATTATCGTTGCGGTAGTTGTTGTTGTTGAAAGTTCTTCTGTCTTCAAACTTTTGTTTGTGATCACTTGATATTGCACCGGAGTGTGCTTTGTTACCTGATCCATTAGCCTCTGGGCTATGTTAATGGCTTCCTCTAGAGTTTGAGGTTTAGAGGCGGTAACATTCCCTTCAATACTTCAAGGCAATCCCCCGATGAAAACTTCCATCATTTTCTCAGAATCTGGCACCATAGTGGAACATAAGGTTGCCAATTCCTAGAATCTTCTCACATATGTCTTGAGATCATTCCCATTCACAGTCAAATGGTAAAATTCGTCTTCCATCTTCTTGACCTCAGTTCGGGGACAGTACTTCTTTATGAAAAGCTTCTTGGATTCAACCCAGGTAATCTTGTAAGCTTATTCTATCCCAATAGGTTGGGCAAAAGAATTCCACCAGGATAGAGCTTCTTTAGTTAAAGTACTAGTAGCAAACTTCACCTTGCAGTCTTCGGTACAGTTGCTACGGGAAAACACTGATTTAGTTCGCTCAAACCAGCGGATAAGTCCAACAGCTCCTTCTAAACCTTTAAAATTGAAAGGTTGGCAGCTTATGAACTCTTTGTAGCTACATTTTCTTGCTACAAGAGTTTCTCTTTCTCCGGTGTTCCTATTGGTATTGTCAGCATTTGCCATTGTTGCAGCTTGTGCTTCTAGAGCTGCGGTAACACTGTCAGCAACTAGTTTCCTGATGGCAGCTTGAGTCATGGCTGGTGCTTCAGATGTTGACGTCCTTTTGGGAGGCATTCTATCAACATAAGACAACACGTAATAAGAATGATATCACAATTCTTTCCTTAAAATGCTTAAGGTTTAAAAATAAACATTGTCACAATAGTGATATCATAGATACTTATTTGATATGAATTCTAACAAGCATCTAACTTATTAGTTTATTTTCTAGGGGTCACGGTAAGATTCATAATAATGAAGACGGAGATGTAATATAGGACACAGGATGAATATGAAACAATGAAGTACAACGGGATCACCATTATATTATATCATGAACAACTTACCTTTGTACTATACATAGTCAAAATTTGACAAGTGTTGTTATTTATACCACACATCACGTGGCTAGGTTCTAAAAGCTATAACTAGTATCTAATCTAGTAGTCCGATGGTCCTTCCTGGCTGTTCTTGTGTTTATAGATTGCATCCAAAAGACTTTCCTTATCTGCTTGGTAACGAACCTGGATATCTTCAATAATTTGTTCTAGATTAGCAATCCTGAAGCGAGCCAGAGAAATCTTGTTGTTATTTCCCATTTGCTTTCTTTGAAGTTTAGCAATTTGAGCACGAGCCTCTTGGATTTCAGTTTCCAGATTGTCAAAATCTTGTTGTATGATCACCCGACCTTTTCCAAGACCTTCTATTTTGTCTTCCATGTACTCAATGCGATCAAGAGAGAGCTCATCTAGATGATTCAAAATTTCCTTAATTTGTTCCTCGTGATGTTCCAAACTTGTTTTACGAGAGCTTTCTCCCATCTCAAATTCTTAAGGTAGGGTAGGAGTAGAGGAGGATGATCGGTCACGGCCTCGTT
Organism: Tanacetum coccineum; assembly: GCA_026074375.1. NCBI lineage: Eukaryota > Viridiplantae > Streptophyta > Magnoliopsida > Asterales > Asteraceae > Tanacetum > Tanacetum coccineum. The sequence goes on from BQNB010004841.1 coordinate 102,534, forward strand.
TCTTAAGTGGCAATAATTCCTCAGGAAGAAAGAATTCTTGAGAATTAAACATTGGAGATAGCATCGGAGATGGAGGCACAATAGTTGGCGGTGGAATAGGTGATTCTTTAGCATAATATGCAAGCATGACCTTCATATAGGGGTCATCATGAAAAAGTAAAAGAGTTGGTGAAGCTATTGGAACTAAACCAAATGAGTTATTTGAAGAGCTAGAATAAGTATTTCCCGGTGAAGCTGGGATATAGTCCGGGGAAGCCGGGATATAGTCCGGAAAGTTAGAGGAAAAATCATCCTCAATATCGGAAGTAGGGTGGTTGGGAGAAGACATCACTCTGTTAACAACCCAGCGGTAAATAACATAAGTTATTTATATAATAGTATAATAGTTATGTACTTTACATACTATTCGGGAGATATAGTGGCACGGAGGACTTTCTTGGATGGAAAAAGAAAAGTAGTTATAGTTAAGGTTTCAACCTTGTTCTCTATAACCGTGGCTCTTGATACCAATCTATAACACCCCCATTTTGACAAATATAGCAGCGGAAGCTAATCTGGGGTATTATTTCATAGTACAACAGTCATAATCATAGAAAACGACTCAAAAGAGACGTTTTTAAAAGATAAGTTATCATTCATTATTTCATCAGAGTTTTTACAAACAGAGGTCCCAAAATCTACATGAAAACATAAAGTTTGAATGATAACAGTTTAGCCATCTTCAAGTCCGTGCCACTCCGTGCCATGTGATGCTCAATTACCTGAGATAAACATGCTAAAAAGATCAACACAATGGTTGAGTGAAATTCATAGGTTTATGGTAAACAGTTTGAATACAAGTCATCATAAACAGTGGGTTACGTTGTTATACACCCATAAGTGTAATAATTACAATGAGTACAGTTATTATAGAAAATAGTGTTATTGCCCTAAGCTCATGACATCGAGGCCATGAGAAAATCAATAATCACAAGTAGTTTCCCCAACGGGTGCCTTTGCCAAACACCCGCATAGTGATTCAAATGAAGTGCGTTTGGTTACCAGAAAGTATAGGTACACCAACAGGGAAGTTCAGTCCCAAATAGATCTATTCACAACATTCACGCTTACTTCGAAAAGTAATTAACGATTCATGATAGTGAGGTCTTAATGGCAAAAGTAAGGACTTAGGCAATAATATATCAGGATAGAATACAGTTGGGAAAACACTTGTATTCATGGTTTATAGCATGTATTCCCCTCGCGGGTTTATGAAACATTAAAAGATTTAAAATGTGAGGCTATAAACTCACCTTAATAGGGAAATCTGATAGATAGCAAAAGTATATGAAGTGAAAGTAACGGCCTTGTCACGCCACCTGGGGTAATATGTCAAGTCTCAGTTTGATTGTTTAGGTTTCAAAACTTTACAGAGTTTAACATACATATTTGATTTATTAATTTATGGAATTATTGTATCACTGTTCGGGTTATCATAATTCAGAGGTCATGCAGTATCGTTTAAGGAGCCAAGGCACTTTAAATCGTAAACCCAACAAACTCGTCAAAACAAATACCCAAATGGAATCCCTCACATGAAATTCCCTAGTAACGTGATATGATAAGATTTTATGTTTCTTCAAAAGCTAGTCGATGATAAATTACGTTAGATATATAACATAATTGATTTATAAATACTTAACAAGACTAATTACGACTAATAAGACCGATAACATTCTTGTTCGACTTATATAAAATTAAGGCTAACAATTTTTATAATTTATATAAAAATATTATATTTTATATTTTAAGTTTGCAAAAATGGCAACATATACCCTTGATTTATAAACTTTTACAAATTTAGTCCTTTATATATAAAGTATATAAAATTTAATCCTTTAACTTTAGAACTTGGAAAAATAGCCCCTCATAGTTATATCTTTAGGAATATGACATTTTCAGCCCCTCTAGTTATAAATTTCAGAAAGTTACGATATATACCCCTATGCATGAAAACATTTGCAAATCAAGTCCAAAATTTATAATTTTGATATTTTTGAAATCCAAAAGAGTTTTGCAGGTCATGGCTTATTAAAATAAGCTAAAATAAGATTTTCTAACATAACAAAATTTAGAAAAAGGATTCGTTAGCTAGAAATTCAAAATGGGTCGTTTTTAGGGTTTTAATTAAAAACGCATGGGTTTGAGGATTCCAGGCTTTAACAAGGGTTCATATAGGATCTAAAAAACCTTATGAAAGATTTAAAACAGATTATGAGCTTATGGAACAAGATTTTGAGCTTACTTGAGCTTAAATGGGTCGAATTGAGGGTTTTTGGTTCAAACGCCTAGAAAACGCCTTCAAGACCTTCCTTCTCTTGATTCTTGGCTTCAACTTGCTGAGTTCTTCCTTTCTTCTCTTATATTTCATGGTTAGATCACAACTTTGAGAGTGTTTTGAGTTTAAATGAATGAGATATGAGGATATGTATGTATGCATGTGTATTTATAGTGTAGGAACACTTAGGGACCAAGTTTAATAAAGTAGTGACCAAGAAATCTTAAAGTAGGGGCCAAGGGATAGATAGGGTGAGTATTGAGAGCTAGAAGGGTAGCGATGCAAGGTGTAAGGGTGCATGAGGGTTCGGTTATTAAGAGGTGACGAGGGGGGTGTTTGCTTGGTGAGCAAGGTTGGTAATGGAGGTGCTTGTGTGCTAGGGTGGTAAGGTGGTGACTAAGGTGCTTAATCAAGATACTAAGTAAGGTGGTGAACAAGGTGGAAGGGTACTAGCTTGGTCTGAAATAGGTTTAAACTAGTTAAAGGGTTTTCGGGTCATTAGGGTTTACGGGTTAGGGTTTTAGGTTTTTAGGACGTGTATGGTTAGGGTTTAGGATAGCTTAAGGTTTAGGATTAAGTTTTAGGATTAAGATTAGGGTTTA
>BQNB010004842.1:0-55758 GCA_026074375.1 Tanacetum coccineum
ACCCCATGAATCATAAACCCTAAAGCCACTTAATCTTGGTCTTATGGTCCTTGTTGTAACCGGTTAGAGAAGAAGAGCACAAGAGGGACATACAAGCATGCACTTGAACCATCACATCCCTAAGAACATGCTTCATTGTCTCTTACACCTACACTTACACACAAGTAAACCCTAGATGAATATTAACCAAGCTCTTGTCCCCTTTTGTCCCTCAAAGTATACGGTTACACCACATGAAGAAGAAGAGACCATAAGCTCCATGAAATGACTAGTAACATCCTATGTTGCTAAAGGAAGCAACAACATCTTAACCCTAAACAATAAACAACTCATAGCTATGTCCTTAACCATCTAAAAGAAAACTCACTTTGTTCCCCCTTTGGAGCTCAATTCTGCCGAGCACACAACAAGCACCAAAACCTTTGATGGTTTGCTAAGGAGTGGTATCAAGAGCTCATGCCTTGCTATAAATAGTGCTCATAAAGTATGGAACACACACACACATATTTCTTACAAGAAATACTAGCAATAGCTCACTCTCTTGTCTCTCTTGCTCACGAATCAAACAGCAGCCCCACACCTTTCATATTTTCAATTCCCAAACTTGTTTAAGTGTTCTAATATCATTAAGAAGTAAAACTAAGGTGCATTAAAGTCTTGGTTGGGTACTTGCAAGAGCTTATACAAGTGGTTCAAAGCTAGGGTTTCTTCTAAGGGTCTTCGAACTAGGGTTTGAGCCATAAGGGTTTAATCTTGTTCATCACTTATCAAGCACTCATTTAAGGTTACCTAAACCCTAATCTTTTCAATATTTTCATTTCATGTATTATATAATTATGTGTAGTTAAATCATCACCTAGGAAACCTTATAAGTTTACAAAATGATTTTTATGTTGGATCATGGGTTCGAACTATATATGTATAGGTTAATATGATGTTAAAACTCATGCTATAATGGAGAAACACACATTACACCATTTATTAGGTAATTTATAAATTGTGTATATAATTAAATGGTGAAAAACTTGTTTATTAAGTTTATGAATAAAGAAGAAGTGGGGGATGAGTTAGAATGAAGGGTTATGAGCCCTTGATAAAAATCATGCAAAGTACTTAAGTTATACACAAGGGATGTTAATATATAAATTAGAAGACTTGTGGTAATTTTATAAAGCTTAAAAGTGAATAAAATAAGTTAATAACCCTTTAAATGTTACTATTCATTTGAGGCATATAAAATTCATTTTTATGTTTTATAAAAATAATACATCTCATGAGGATCATAGGCATGTAAGGAACTTAAAAATCCGATAAATAACGAAAGAGTTATGATTTTTACGAGGTTATGCGTATAAAAGTGTTTTTATAAAACTAAGTTTATAAAAAGTATATAAATTCCAATCTGAGATATTTCTTTGATATTTTTTTGTAAAAGTAAATGTTGTAAGGATTCTAAAAAAGTAAGAAACTTAAAAAACCAATGGATAATGAACTAGTTATGACTTTTCCATGTTTATGTAATAAAATAAACAAAAGTAACTTTATAAAAGTAATTTTATAAAAACTAATTTTTTATAGAAACATACAGTGGACATGGACTATGTTAGATGATAGAAAATTTAATTATGAAGCCGTGGACATAAGAATCACTAAAAACCGAATTAAAACGAATAAGATACAATTAATTTACGATTTCAACAATTAAAATTTATAAAAAGTATTTTTATAAATCTACTCTTACTGTTACTGTTTATAACAGTAAATATGAATATAATAAATGTAATATTTGATTAGATTTTTCAAATACGAATCCATACATGTAAAGAACGATGAAAACAGGATTAAAACAAGAAAGATACTACGTTTTTTATTAAAAGTGACATTATAAGCGTTTTTAACCTTATAAATATTATTTTCTCAAATAATTAAATTATTTATATAATGAAATTATGTAAATAATATATCAAGTATTTTTGGCAAATAACGAATTGTTGGACAAGTATACCATTTTTACGAACATGAATACATGAACACTTATTTTACAAGTACAAATTAAATTGTTTAATTTTATAAATTAAACAAACACTTTTAGGTGGTGATATAACTATATAGAATTATATGTGGTATTAGATATTCAGAGTACATGGTACTTATACGACCTATATTTAATTAGGTTGCACTCAGATTTTGCTTGTCGATTCATTCACTTGATTTATTTCATTTACTTCCTTTACCAAGGTTAGTTCATAGCCTCATGTTTTATTACATCAATGATTTACAACTTTTGGGGTGAGAAACATGCATTGTTTTATGATTGGACGCAAGTGCATATTTTTACATGATTATATGTTTGCCTAAGTAGCGATAACCCTCTGAGCCTATTATCATGAACTGTCAATTGCTTTGTGTGAGCGCGAATGTTATAAATAGATCTATTTAGGATTGACATCCTCGTTTAGGTGAGCATCGCTCACTGTGCCGGTTTTCCGAACAATGGACGTATACCATGTCGGATTTAGGATGTTGCAGGTTAGAACATCATCACGGGTAATGTTGGCAATTTATATTGCAATTCATACATGTCGAGTTTCAGTGTCATGATGATATGTGAAAAATCACATATCCGTTTTATATCAAAAATGACCCTTAAAAGATGAAAATGTGCAAAATTATGCTTGTATATGTGTATTTTGTCTTTTGTGATGCGTAGGTATGGATATTGCAAGAATCACAAGAAAAGAGCCAAAAACCGGGCAAAAACAAACACAAGACGGAAAGAGTACACAAGAGCCAGGAATTTATCAAGCAAAGGTTAACAAAAGTCAACCAAAGTCAACCTTGGTCAACCCATGAGAAGACAAAACCTTAAAATTACCAAATGGCCCTTATTGTTAAAACCTTTTTCACCAAAAGTCCCTAAACCAATAACACCGTTAGTCCTTTAATACTTAGGGACTAACGGTCGTTAAGTCCAAATTTACCCTTAACAATTAACCAAACCCAAAACCATATTACTGAGCCCAAATAAAACCTTGGCCCGTATACCCTTTAGCCCAAGTCAACCCTCCCTTTTATAACACGGGTCAAACAAACAAAGAAAAGGGGAGGTTGATCCAATAGATCTATTTAGTAAATTTGCGCTCAACATAATGCAATTAACAACTACATCTATGCAATTGAACAGTTCATAATAATGGGCTCAGAGGGTTATTCGCTACTGTTGGCCAAACACATTAATCAATATATTTAAAACATTGCATCAATTTATAAAACAAAGCATGTTTTCACCCCAAATAATAGTAAATCAGTAAAACTGTAAAAAGTGGGGCTATGAACTCACCTTGAGTACTGATAGTCCAAATAACACAGATAAAACGTCACGCAAAACGTTTAGATGCAACCTATTTAAATTAAGGTCGTATAAGTACTGAGTACTTTAATTAATAACATTATATAATCCTATAGTTGTTACATCGTACTATCGTTCGGGCTATCATAATTAAAGAGGTCATGACATGACGTACGAGGAGTTAGGACACTTTAAATCGTAAATCCAACAACTCGTCGATACGCCATCCGAAGATGCCTCATTATGAAACTCCCTAGTATTATAGCACTTTGATAACCACTCAATATTCTATATAGCATAATCACCGACTAATCGTTTTAGTAAAATAATATTTATAAAGTGAAAACGTTTATAAATATACTTTTCGTAAAAATGACCTAATTTGGTCGTTTTAAGTCGTTGATGCGTTTCGTGTCCACGTCTTCGTAGTAAGACGAGTGATCAAAATATTACATTTTCATGTTTTTGATATTCTGCGATGAATAGTGATTTTACTGTTCACGACAGCTCGTTTGTCGTTTTTGGGTTTTAATTAGCGTAAATTCGTAATCGTAATAACTTATCCGTTTTAATCCCGATTTTAGTGATTCCTTCGAGTACGTCTTTGTTATTAAAAGATGTATTATATTTTATAAAGTTGGGTCCGCTGATGAATAGTACTTTTACTGTTCATAGTTTATAAAATTACTTTTATAAACTTTAATTATCGTAAACGTCGTAGTTTATTCGTTATAGTTCCGTTTTTATCGATTCTTTCGAGTACGATCTCGTAATTAAAAAGGATTATATCATTTATTAGATGTTTTTTAAAAAATATTAGTTTTGTTAATGGAATTGCTAAAATTTTATAAAAATAGTTTTATAAAAGTATTTCTCGTCGTAAACTCATAATTAATGTATCTTTTTCATTATAAATCGGTTTTTCGAGTTTCTTATCATTTTGGAATCGTCATAAGGAGTATTATTTTTATAAAATGTTCTACCTAATGTATGAAGTTCGAAACAAAACACCCTTTTATACATTTATGTATACTTTTAATCACAACCTTTTTAAGTAAACTTTAAAACCCTAATTTATACCTAAATATGTTTATACTTAAACCATATGTTAACATACTTTTACATCTATTTTTCCATGATATATATGACAATATGACATAAGAAAAAGTGTATAAATTCATAAACATAAGTGATAACTCATTTTACATATTAAAAAGGCCGTAGTTGGTGATTTAAGCCATATATAAACATATTAAACAAATAAAAATAATGATAATAAAAAGTATAAAGGAATTAGGAAGACCTTAGGGATGATGTATGAGATGAGAAATGAATGCTAACCCCATGTTTAGATTCAAAACCAAAGCTTACAAGCTTATAAACCCAAGATTAGGTTTGAAACCCTAATTTCCTTTTCTTTTAATATCCTTGCAAATGATGAACCAATGCTTGTAAACACCTTAGTGTGTCTTAGGATTGATGTGTATAGGCTTGTATGGATTGTAGAAAAATTTTGTATGATTTGTTTAGGATGGCTTATTTAGCCGTGGCTTATAAGGAGAGAAAGGAGAAAGGAAAATGTGATTTTGTAAGTATAAAGTTGTAAGTGAAATCCCTTATGCATGCATGATATATATAGGAAGAGTATGAGATATTTCTAGTTGCAAAGTTTGACCAAGAAATTCAAAGGGGAGGGGGTGTGTGTGCCGTGGGTCAAGGGGACCAATGGGGAGGGAAACAAGGGCCTTTAAGGCCTTGGTCTCTTGATTCCTTTTAATGGCAATCATCACATTAAAGTAAGGAGGGTGTTTTCCATCTGTTAGTTGCTCTTTTTTTTTTTATATGGTTGTACTTGCATCTTTATTAATAAATAATGAAGTAAAGTTTATTTGTAAGTAAAATCTTTTAATAAAAGTGATAAGTGTAGTTTTTTATATTGAAAAGTTCACTTTTGTAAGAGTGTTCTGTGGTATTATTGTAAAGTATTTTGTTATTCTTGTTTAAGATTAACGATATGGACGTGTATAATTATACTTTAGTGCATAAGAAGTGTTTTGTTAGAATTTCGATGTATTTTGTGATATAGAGATATCGTAGGTAGTTTGTTGAAGCGTACTCTGTATTTTTAGTGGTTCCGTGTGGAAAACCTATATTATCTATTTATCGATGTCAAGCGTTAATAAGTCTTTCACGTATCTCTCGATTAGAAAATAACTGTGTGAAATGTTAGTATTATTATATTTCTCAATATATAAGATTGCCTTAAGTCTCGCGTTTTTGACGTAAGCTCAATATATTGTGCTTTAATGGCCTGTTTAGACGTTAAATCTGATCATTTTATTTTTCGACGATTTATATACTTTGTAGACGATGTTTCCATTAAAGAACAAACACGTTACATATACTGAATAATTAAATTGGTGACTTTATTATGGTCGCGTTTACATTGTCCTAGAAAGACATGATGTTTATTAAGTGAGCGGCTAACTGTGCGGGTTTTTATCGGACATACGGCCGCGTATACCATGTTCAGTATTTTCGGATGTTGCAGGTTAGAACATCATCAGGGAATGTAGGCAATTTCTATTGCAATTCATACATAACGAACTTCGTATTATGGCTTCGACCACGTAATTAACTTTGTGATGTTTGCATCTGTTGCCTTACATTACACTTGGAAATCTTGCAGTCCTACATTTATATTTATATAAACTATTAAATCACACATTATTGTTGATATTTTAAGCATGTTTCTCAGGTCATGGGTACCGTTTCCCCCCCCCCCCCCCCCCCTTCACTTTCCCCCCCATTGTGTGACAAAGTGTGAGGGCCCCCCCCCCCCCCCCCCCCCCCCCCCCCCCCCCCCCCCCCCGGGGGGGGTTGCGAAGGTTCATTGGGATTACTCTTTTGGGGAGTCATGATAAAAAGATTTGGAAGTCATTACACTTAGGATATTTGTTATGATCTATAATCATTGTTAGCAAATGTTGAATAATTTAAGCGTTTGCTTTGTATTAAAGCTATTTCAATAAATCCAAATGGTATCGTATTTTAAACGACTCTTTTAGAGGTCGTTCTCATATCTTGTGCTATTGATCTACGAAGTAATGCTCAGACTCATTATTCTGCTGCGACCCTATTTGGGGGTGTTACGTGCCACCAAAGAGAAACAGTATGAGCATAACCGCTATTGAGCGACTAATATCCCAATGTGTAGCTGATGCGTTGTTACACTTTGAGGCTAATCGGAATAGTGGAAACGGAAATGGAAATGGGAATGACAATGGGAATGGAAGCCATGATTCTGGAAGTGGAGATAGAAGGACGTTGCACACTGCTCATGGGTGCACGTATAAGGAGTTCTTGAATTGTCAACCATTAAATTTCAAAAGAATTGAAGGGGCTGTAGGATTAGTCCACTGGTTTAAAAAGATGGAATTTGTGTTCTATATCAGTAACTGCACTGTTAAATGCCAAGTGAAGTATGAAACTTGTACTTTGCTAGGTGGTGCACTAACATGGTGGAGTTCTTATGTTAGGACTGTTGGGCACGATGTTGCATATGGGATGCCATGGAAGACTTTGATGAAGATAATGACTGAAGCTTATTGTCTGAGGAGTAGAATTAAGAAGCTAGAGACCGAGTTGTGGAACTTGACAGTGAAAGGTACTGATGTTGAGAGCTATACGTAACATTTTCAAGAATTGGTTTTATTATATTCGAGAATGGTTCCTGATGAATCCGATAAAGTAGGGAGGTATATTAGAGGTCTTCCCGATAGTATTTGAGGGAGTGTGATGGCATCTAATCCAAAAATACTTCAAGAAGCAATTGAGTTGGCAAGGAGTTTAATGGACCAGAAGGTTCGTGCCTATGCTGCTAGGCAAGCTGACAATAAAAGAAGAATGGAAAACAACCCAAGAGACAATCATGTTTAGCAACCACCTTACAAGAGGTAGAATGTAGAAAGGGCCTACATTGATAGGCCTGGGGAGAAGAAAGAGTATGCTGGAACCTTACCTCTTTGCAATAAATGAAAATATCACCATACTGGGTCATGCACTGCAAATGCGGAAATTGCAAGAAGATTGGTCATCAAACCAAGGATTGTAGGAGTCTAGCTGCCGCAACAAATCAGAGGGCTCCGGTGGCAAATCAAAGAAGCCTTACTTGCTTTAAATGTGGGAAACAAGGACACTATCATAGTGAATGCCCGAAGTTAAAGAATCGGAACTGTGGAAACCAAGCTCGAAGTCGTAAAGCACGTGGAAAGGTGTATGCTTTAGGAGGAAGAGAAACCGATCAAGACCCTAGCAACATTGCAGATGATATCGATGCTTAAAGAGATTTTTCGCATCCACACAAAGCATGTTTGTTTTGGGTATTTAGTCACATACAACTAAGCATAAAGTAACCAAAAGTGTTAATAAGTGTGACCATATGGTGTTTAAATTGAATAAATGTGTATTTTGTGTGACTATTGATTATTTAATGGTCACATGAATTTGATGTTTGTGTGACCTTTTGTAATATTTAGCCACACAAAGCATGTTTGTTTTGGGTATTTAGTCACATACAACTAAGCATAAAGTGACCAAAAGTGTTAATAAGTGTGATCATATGGTGTTTAAATTGAAGAAATGTGTAATTTGTGTGACTATTGATTATCCAATGGCCACATGAATTTGATGTTTGTGTGACCTTTTGTAATATTTAGCCACACAAAGCATGTTTGTTTTGGGTATTTAGTCACATACAACTAAGCATAAAGTGACCAAAAGTGTTAATAAGTGTGACCATATGGTGTTTAAATTGAAGAAATGTGTATTTTGTGTGACTATTGATTATTTAATGGTCACATGAATTTGATGTTTGTGTGACCTTTTGTAATATTTAGCCACACAAAGCATGTTTGTTTTGGGTATTTAGTCACATACAACTAAGCATAAAGTGACCAAAAGTGTTAATAAGTGTGACCATATAGTGTTTAAAGTGAAGAAAATGTGTATTTTGTGTGACTATTGATCATCCAATGGCCACATGAATTTTATGTTTGTGTGACAAAACGTTTAGTGTGACCATATATGCCATTTAGTCACATTGTTCAAGTGTGTGACAAATATTTGTCACTATTTATATGTATATATCGTGACTAATGCTTCAAGCTTACTTGTATTGGTCACACGTTCCAAATTCATATGTGACCAAACAATATTACCAGTTACTTTTAGCCACATGATGTTTGAATGTATGGCAATACGGTTCTAATGGTCACACGATAAAAATGTTCATGTGTGACTAATTAGTAAATGGTGTCTTTTTGGTACCTTTGGTCACATAAATATGTGAATGTGTGGCCGTTCCATTTTGCCCATGTGTTAGCAAAACTAGTTTTTGTACTATTGGTGATAAAATGATTAACTTTTTTGTATTGGGTACACATGTGGGTATTTGTTTGAGTATAGATAGGTATTGGTGCTTCCGGGTATACCTAAATGTAAATTAATTGCGAAACGTAGACGCTTTACGCAACCAATAAAAATAAAATATGAAAAGTTATAAATTATACTTGTAATAATTATATAACACTTGCTTGACGTGAACTTTTATTTGTTTGGTGTCCGTTTACATTGAATGATGATTTTTAGTTTATGCGATTTAACTATACGTTAATAATTAAAAGCGAACGCGTAAAACTCGAAAAATAAATAATGATAATAATCGATTCGGGAAATGACCTGAAAATAAGAAATGTTACAACTCTGCTTAATAAGTGTCACAAACCTTTGCCATTCTGGTTGTAATTGAAGTAAGAATTGAACATTCACTTGATGATTGATAACATCACACTGATTTCTGATAAGCTCATTCATCATCTTGTAGAACCTTGAGTAATACGATTCAAGTGATTCACCATCCCATGATGTGAATTTTCCAAACTCCCAATACAAATTGGTTTCAAGATCCTGAACATTGATTGAGTCACCTTGTTTTAACCTTTCAATGGCTTTCCACATTTCACATGCATTTGGACGAGCATCAACTGTGGAGTAGATGTAATTATCTATCCCTTGGCTCTTGATACCACATGTTATCCCAAATATCTAATCCATATCACAACTAGAATAAGAAACCAATAAGCTCATATGAGCCGAATAAGCAAAGAAGAAAAGAGAAAAGTAGAAAGGAAAAAGAATGATTTATTAGAGAGAGAAAGTAGAGGTGGATGATTACATGGAGAGGGTGTTGGTTATCATTTATTGTATGTTTAATCATCCACCTCTACTTTCTCTCTCTAATAAATCTTTCTTTTTCTTTTCTACTTTTCTCTTTTCTTCTTTGCTTATTTGGCTCATATGAGCTTATTGGTTGCTTATTCTAGTTGTGATATGGATTAGATATTTGGGATAACACCCCCTACCTGGTAAAAAGGAGCATCCTGCTAAGGACACTGAGTGTCACCACTGTCACAAGATGAGACACTGGAAGAGGAACTGTCATCTATATTTGGCAGAGTTGACGAAGAACAAAGCCAGTGCATCTGGCACATCGGGTATCTTCACAATAGAACTGTTCTCATTTCCTAAAAGTAATTCCTGGATTTATGACACTAGTTGTAGCACTCACATTTGTAATACAATCCAAGGTCTTAGAGGATACCGGAAGTTGAATAAACGAGCTTTGGATCTGTATGTTGGCAATGGCAACACTGCAGATGTCGAAGCTATAGGGAGCTATGAACTTATCCTCCCTAGTGGAATGATTCTTATATTGGACAATTGTCATTTTATCCTTCTATTACAAGAGGATTTATTTCACTTTCCCGCTTATGGGATAATAGTTTTCGTCATAAATTTATAGATAAAGGTTACTCAAGTTTTAGATGTTGTTCCATTTGAAGAATAATCCGACGATCTTAAAAAGAAACTTGCTAAAAATAATAAAGCTAAAATGGTTCTTTATAATGTTTTACCTAAAAAGGAATATGAAAGAATTTTTTTATAAAACGGCAAAAGATATTTGGCAATCATTGTTAATCACACATAAAGTTAATAGCCAGTAAAGGATATAAAATTAATCTTTTAATTCAACACTATGATACAATTTACTATCCTTGAAAGGATAAATCTACATTGATAGCGGTTTTGCTAGGTTTATCACTATTTATTTTAGGCCTTAAAAAGCTCTTGATGAAGGTTTCTTTAGCAAGAACTATGTTAGGAAGTTTCTTAGGGCTCTACATCCTAAAGGGAGAGCAAAGGTCATGGCGATTAAAGAATCAAAAGATTTGTCATCATTAGCTCTAGACGAGCTTATCTGCAATCTAAATGTACATGAAGTTGTTATGGAAAAAGATTCTGAAATCTATAGAGGCAAAAAGGAAAGAGTTAAGTCCATGGCCGTAAGGAACTTTAAAAATTTCTTTAGAAGAAAGGGTGTAAATTTGTTCGGCTACCAAAGCGAAAGAAAAAAAAAGTCATTCCGACAAAGGGATGAGAAGAAAGGAAAGAGTGACCGGAAATGCTTTAGATGCGTTGATCCAAATCATCTCATTGGAGATTGTCCAAAGCCACCTCGCAACAAAGATTAAAAGGCATTCATTGGATGTTCTTAGAGCAATAGCAAAAATGACGCCGAGGACAAAACTAATGATGAAACTTGTCTCATGGCTCAATCATCAAATGAGGTAACTCTTAACTCTTCTTATTATAGTGATAATTTTTCTTCTCTTGACAATGATAATATGAAAATAGAATACAATAACTTATGTGAAATAGGCTTAAAAATCATTAACAAGAATAAAATTTTGAAAGCTAAAAGAGACCTTTTAGAAAAAGAAATTTTAGAGTTAAACGAGAAATTAAGAAACTTGAAAGAAATAAGGGAATCGATGTTATATGTGAATCGTGTCAAGAACTTAAGTCAAAAAACGCTAAACTTAAAGAAACTCAAATTAAGTTCGTCAAATTTGATAAAAGTGCTAATACACTAAAAGAAATGTTAAATAATCAAAATTCATCTAGTTGTAAAATAGGTCTAGGATTTGATAGTAGTAAAGCGTCAACAAGCGGAACCAAACCCATGAATTTTGTTGGGTTCCGCTGAAAGTGCAACTAACGGATCCACCATACCTGGATCCGTGAATCAATTTGGTGCTGAAAAAGTGACAGAACATGTTTGTGTCTCATCCAAGTCTTCGGGATGGATTTTGTTCAATAATATAGGAAGAAAACAAGAAAATGAATAATAATTATGATTGAAGAGTCAAAAGAAAAACCGTCCTTATAAACCTCACTTAAATAGCGGTTTAGGATATGTCAAAACCCAAGTCTAGGTCGGAAAAACACATCCGCCTGAAGAAAACGTCTAGTCTCCACAAGACACAAACACACCTTAACCTAGAAGAAAACTTAAAGAAACAAATTCACCAAACTTCAATCCTGATTGAATTGGACAACAATCAAAGGCAAAGCTATGTACGTATGGGGAAATTGATCCCATTTTCAATATACCTATTCATATTTGCCAACCAAATGCAAGGGATTGTACAACAATAACATTTTCTAGACCATGAGATATTGGGGACCAAACGCTTGAATTTGTTTTTGTTAAAATAGGTATGCTTGAGAATGTGTTTGGAACCGGACGAATGGATTAAAGATAGTGGTTGCTCCAAACATATGACCGGTAATAAAAGTCTGTTCTCTACCTATAAAGCATACGACGAAGGTAATGTTGTCTTTGGAAGTAACTTGAAAGGAAAAATAACAGGCAAAGATATGATCTCAAATAATTCTCTTACCATATCTAACGTAGAACACATAGATAACTTAGTGTTTAATTTACTAAGTGGCGGTCAAATTTTTGATAATAAGTGTAAAGTTCTATTTAAGGAAGAAGGTAGTGAAATAATTAAAGATTGTAAAATCATAGGAAACGGAATTAGGAAAAATGGGTTATACGTAATGAAACTAGAAAATACGTCTAAAGACAAATAATGTCTTGCCACGGTAGTGGATAACTCTACTTTATGGCATAGAAGACTTGGTCACGCAAATATGCGTTTAATTCAATCTTTGTCATCTAAAGAATTAGTTAGAAACTTACCTAAGCTAAAGTATGATAAACATTTTTGTGATGCTTGCAAAATTAGGATGCAAGCTCATGCAAGTCATAAAGCCAAAAATATGGTTTTCACTAAAAGATGTTTAGAATTATTACATATGGACTTATTTGTCCATCGGTAATTAAAAGCTATGGAGGTAATTTGTACACCTTAGTAGTAGTAGATGATTATTATAGATATATGTGGACTAGATTTCTATAAACTAAAAATGAAGCGTTTGAGAAATTTGAAATATTAAGTAAGAAAATTCAAAACCAGCTAGGTAGTTCTATAGTAGCTATTAGAACAGATCATGGCCGAGAATTTGATAATGAAGTATAATTCGGAGCTTATTGTGATGCACAAGGCATTACTCATAACTTATCGTCTCCACGTACTCCACAATCAAATAGGGTAGTAGAAAGAAAGAATTAAACATTACAAGAGATGTCTAGGACTATGCTTAACAAACAATCCATTCCACAAAAGTTTTGGTGTAATGTTGTTGATACGTCAACTTATATACTAAATAGAATATTAATTCGACCAATACTAGGAAAAAACCCATATGAAATATTTATAGGTAGGAAACCCTCTTTAGAATATTTTAAAGTATTTGAAAGCAAGTGCTTCATCTTAAATACTAAAGACTATTTAACCAAGTTTGATCCAAAGTCATACGAAGGTGTTTTTCTAGGATATTCTTAAATTAATAGCTTATGTAGTTGTTAAAATTAAAATACATAAAAGTCGAATCACTCTACGTGACATTCGATGAAAGTCCTCCTCCTACCAAATCATCACGATTGGTTAATGATGATGTTGGTGAAGAAGAAGCTATTAAAAATTATACCAAAGTAGTAAATAATAATAATAAAGAAGATGAGTCGATAGAACTTGACGAAGTTGTTAAACATTATGGATAAGTCCAAGAAACTTCCACTATAGTACAATCATAGGAAATCGTAAATCAAAGACTTTAAGATCTCAAGCTCAAAATCATAGTAATTTCTTTTGTTTTATATCTACCATAGAACCCAAGGATGTCAATGAGGCACTAAAAGATTAATGTTGGGTTGTAGCTATGCAAGAAGAACTAAATTAATTTGTAGCTAATGATGTTTGGGATTTATGTTGATCCCACTTCAATAGATATTTAATTCCTTATGTTTGTTAAGGTTTAGTTATGCTAGATAAATCCAACATAACTATAGTAGAAACTTTGTTGAATATATTAAAGATTATGCGGAATCTAATCTTTAATCAATAAGAAGAAAGTTTAAATGAAAAAAGTAAACACACAGTAAACACCAGTAAGCTTCAATTTATTAATACGAATATCTTAATAGTTTAGGGTTTAAACCTTGAAGACTTATGATATGACCCTAGACTCTTTTTTATGAATGACTGTATTTGTGGAATATCGAAACTACTAGCCTAGGTCCTCATTTTTCCACCCAAGAGACTAGTCTAGCTTACAATAGTTTCCTAGCTAATCATAATCTTTTTCTTAAACATACATATCTTGTAAGCAGTACTAACTAGTAGCATTAACCTAATTTACTCTAGCAGCACTAACTTCAACTGAGAACATTAACTTCTTCACTAGCAGTCTTAACTTCTAGCAGTCTTAACTCTGATCAGTCTTAATATTCATTAGCAGTCTTAACTTTGTACTAGCAATATTGACTACTTAGAATATTTTCTTTGAAGTTCTTTGAGCAGTACTAACTTGATCTTGAGCAGCAGTAACAAACATCATTAAAATGACTTTAACTCTACTATCCTCCTCTAACTGATATTTACCTCCTAAATCATCAAGTTTCTTCATTTAAATAGCTTTTTATATCACCAGGGGCTGGCGGCATTCTAAACACTTCATTGACCTTTAAGCTATTTTGTTAGAAGTTTAAGAAGCTGATATGCCATTTCAGTGAAATAATCAACCTGAAGCCTCTTTTCTAACATCATTGAAATCATAGATAGTGTGAGGGGATACTTCTTCTCAACCAACACGTGGATATGCACATTTTGTAATCTCACGAAATGCACTCCACAGGAATCAAATAGCTTCTAAATCAACACTTTGTTCCCATATTGCTTCTTCCATATTTCATCATCTACATTTGGTTCAAACATTGTCTTTAGATCACCCCATAACACTCTCTCATTGCTCTCCTCTAGCCTTGTTGACCCATACCTAGCTTTTACTAGTTTCCATAGAGTTTCCAAATCTTCCGTGTAAAATCTTTTGAGCATTTGACTAAAGACCTTGTACAACCAAGTCTTTCCACCAACACTTGTTATTTGATAATAGCTTTTGTTTCCTTCTTTGTAGACCTTCCAGTCAACAATGCTTGGAGGCTTAGTAGATAAAGGAATAACATCAATTGCTACTTCCTCTTCATCAGAAATGACTTCCATTAGATTTTAAAGCTTAACTGTTTCTTGATCATCATTCACCTTTTGCTTCTTACTACACTCTTCTTCCAACACAGTGCCTGCTCTCTTTGAACTACCTTATACCAACTCTGTTTTGAAGTCAACAAAAGTGTTTACCCTCTTGAAATCTTTGTAAAATATCTTTTGAATAGAATCAAAAGATCTTTTCTTCAAGTCTTTGTGCTTCCAACCTTCCATGTTCTTCAAATAAGTAATCATGTTCTTTCTTTGTTGAGCTTGGGTTGGTGGTTTGTTTCTCTTTTCTTCTGCCTTTTTTTCAGCAAAGTGTTTTCTTCTTTTCTCCAAGAGTTGTTGAAATAATTATGCCTTTTCTTCATCAGTCAACTCTTCTTGCTCTTCAGCTTGCAGTCTTTGAGCTTATTGATAATCAACATCAATCTTTGCCTGGATATCTTTCCATGTTTCTAGCAAAGCAATGTTGGCTTCTTCTTTTTTTTCTATGGCTAGCTCTTTTCTTCTTCCAATTCTGCTTGTATTCAGCTATGTCTTTAGGAGCAACTATTATCAAGCTAATTGTTATTTAATCTGTGTAGGCTTCTTAGGCTCTACCATTATGCTTTTTCCTTTATCTTTTAATGGTTGTTGTTGAGGTTTTGTTGTTGTTGTTGTAGATTCACCAGGCTCTCTGAAAATAATCCCTTTAGCTTTGGGTCTTGCCCTTTTTATCTCCATTAGAGCCTGAGCCTGAGCCATAGTCAAATCATCAGCAGTTGTTGTTGTAACACTGGCTGTAGTAACTTCAATACCAGCAGTAGTAACTTCAGCAATACTAACTACCTTTTCAACCTCTTTAACAAGAACTTCTTTTACTGTAGCAATCTCTTGTTCCGCAGTTGCAAATACTTCCTCACCATCTAGAACATCTGTATCAAACATCTCTTCATCATTAAACCTCCCCTGATTCTTTGTAGTTTCATCAACTAAGGTAATTCCTTTATCAGCATCAATATCATCAATTTTCCTCCCTTGTTTGGATGCATCCTCCTTACCAAAACTTTCTTTATCAAATGATGCTACCCTAGCCTTGGAACCAATCTTGTACAATCTTTTTAGCTTATGAGTTCTTGACCCTCCTTTCTTCTCTTGTAGCTTGCCTTCCTTTTCAAAAGTTTTGTAATCTCCTGAGCTTGAGAGTTTAGTTTTATCCAGATCAATAAACTTTATTTTGCAAGTAGTTACATAATTCCATCAATTCTTTTAGTTTTAGACTATCCTCATCACTTTGAGGTGTGTTAATGCGAGCAGTGAATCACCACCTGAACTAGTTCATTGGGAACCAGGTTCATTAGGTGTTGCCTTGGATCGGGTCTTAGGTATGTTATCACTGTCCTGTTCTGCTTCTAAGATAGAAGCAGTAGTGGCAGCCCTCACCAAACTGTCATCCCTCTCCTTATAGACAGCCTTATCTGCTACAGGTTCAATAAGACCACTAGACTGAGGTATCTCAGTGTCATGTCTCTTAGGCTTCTTAGGGTTTGGGGTTTTTTTGAGGTTGAAAGGTTGATGGAATAAAAGTGGGTGTGTGCTATCAGTCTTTTTAATAATGTGGGGAACCGTTGGGGGGGTGGGAAATTATGATCTGGCCCGGCGTGCTTGGGTTTTTTGGGAGTTCGGGAGGGATTTAGTTCAGGGATCGTGAGGGTGAGAGTTGGGAATGGATGAACCTTCACATTTGTGATTGGGGTTTGTACCTCCATTCCCCCCGTGGAAATAATGTGTTACATTACCCGAAAATTCACATTTTCATTCCTTTTATATTAGCAAAATCTTTTTTCGTATGAAACGGTCGCAATGTATGTCCTCTTATGAACTTGAAAGATTATCAAATTTGCTTTTCAAATAGATTGAACAAACCATGGATAATAAAAAAATTTGCTAGATGCATTATCCATGTTTCTAATCATACCATCAAAAATCAATTTTGAAAATTTAAACGTTTGATTTGTAGCCAAACAAATAATAGCAGATGCTATATTATTACCAAATTCATTCCAAGTAGTAGATTTTGGATTCAAACACTGTAAGATGGTATGAATTAGAAATTTCCATTGTGGGGAGAAAAAAGATTTGTAAAAAATAAGCTTTTGTGAAAGATTTTCATACCCTATCAATGCAAGGTTTTCAAAAATAGTAGTATTTGGAAAACAATCAATACCTTCTTCATCTACTAATTGAAGGTCTCTCCTAACAGATGATTTAGTTATGACTATTTTCTTGCCATCTACTAAGGCATGAATATGTGTTTCTTTATTGATGGTTTTGGTCTTAGTAGTAGACCAAAACTGCTCAGTACATGAAACATATATAGTAGGATTAACAGTCAAAGCACACCTTATGGGATGTGCATTCAGAAAATCTACTATCTCCTCAAACCCAGCACTTTCAGTGGGTTTCTCCAAAAATTCGACCATGCTGTGAGTATGAGCAAATTTCAAAGCCGCCATTGATGTTGAGTTTCAAGAATGAATGATGAAATGAAGTTATGCTTTGTGATTTTGAGAGTATTTGAAAGAGCAAGATCGATTATGTGAGTTAAAGAAACCCTCAATCGAAGTAACCGTTGTATTTATGTAAACACCTCAATGCAATTTACCAACGGTAACCTTCAGCTGGTATAAGTTAGCCTAGCAGCACTAACTTTTGTCCAGCAGCATTAAATTTTAGTTACCAGCATTAACTCCAAATCCATCCCAAAAAAGCTTTTCCATTCCATTCCAATCATCCTTTCCCATAATCAAGACTTTAAAGATTGAGCATTCGAATACTAGCAATCAAATATTGAAATCTACTTACATCAAAAGCTTTTGTAAGCAAATCTGCAACATTCTTGTCAGTATGAATTTTGATCATTTGAATCAACTTCTTTTCATTTGAATCTCTAATAAAATGATGTCTGATCTCTATATGCTTTATTTTTAAGTGAAAACTGGATTTTTAACTATGCATATAGTACTCTCATTGTCAATAAAGATCTTGGTTTGCATAAAGTTGTACTCATAATCAAGTAGTTGATTCTGAATCCAAAGCATTTGGCCACAACAACTTGAAGCAGCCACATATTCAGCTTCTGTTGTGGAATTTGCAACCACAGTCTGTTTCTTGCATTTCCATGAAATCAATCTACATCCTAGTAATTGACAACCTCCTATTGTAGACTTCCTATCCAAGCTTGCTCCAGCATAATCACTATCAGTGTATGCCACCAAATCAAAAGGAGAATCTTTTGGATATCAAAGGCTATATTTAGGTTGACCTTTTAAGTACCTAAAAATCCTTTTCACAGCATGTAGATGTGATACCTTTGGATTGACTTGGTATCTAGCACATGCACACACTGTAAACATAATATCAGGTCTTGAAGATGTAAGGTACATCAATGAACCAATCATTAACCTATACAAATGAACATCCACTTCTTCACCATCTTCATCCTTGAGCAAAGGCTTTTGAGTTTCCATTGGTGTGCTTGTAGTCTTGACTTCTGTAAACCCAAATTTCTTTAAAATTTCAGCAACATATTTATCTTGACTAATAAATATGCCATCCTTCTTCTTCTTCTGTTGCACTTGTAATCCCAAAAAGAATGTAAGTTCTCCTATAGAGCTTATCTAAAATTTCTCATGCATCAACTTCTCAAATGCATTGCATAGCTCCTTCTTTGTTGAACCAAAGATGATATCATCCACATAAACTTGGACCAGCAAAATATCACCTTTGTGCCTTTTGATGAATAAGGTCTTGTCAATTTTCCCTCTTTGAAACCCATTGTCCAACAGATATGTTGACAAGGTTTCATACCAAGCTCTAGGAGCTTGATGTAGTCCATACAGTGCTTTTTCAACCTTGTATACTCTATCAGGAAAGTCTGGATCTTCAAATCCTGGTGGTTGACATACATACACCTCTTCTTCAATCTTCCCATAGAGAAAAGCACTTTTTACATCCATTTGATACACCACAAAATCTTTAAATGAAGCATAAGCTAAAAATAGCCTAATTGCTTCAATTCTTGCAACAGGGGCAAAGACTTCATCATAGTCAATCCCTTCTTCTTGTGTGTACCCTTGAGCAACCAATCTTGCTTTATTTCTTATCACAATTCCCCTTTCATCCTTTTTATTCCTGAAAACCCATTTAGTGCCTATAGCCCTTTTTCCATTTGGTAAATCCACTAAAGTCCAAACTTCTTGTAACTTGAATTGTAGAAGCTCTTCCTGCATAGCCTCTATCCAGCTTGGATCCTTCAATGCATGAATTACCTTTTTGGGTTCTTCCTGTGATAAAAAGCAAGCAAACAAGCAGTTTTGAAGGTCTTTATGGTTTGTTCTTTGTTGAATAGTACTAACAAACCCATGTTCCTTCAAATTCTTTGACATCTTTCTTGTTTGTGTAGCTGATTGCAAATCTCCAATCACTTGATCAAGAGGATGATCTTTATGAATTCTTGTAGTTGGAATAGGACTGACTTGGATTGTTGTATCCAAATTGTTCATGTCAGCCTCTGCACCATCATCTTCATCATCTCTTGAGAAATCAAATATGCTAACATCTTCCAAAGCTGGCATATTTTGATCAAATGGAAGTTCAATGCTTGTTTCCACCAACAACATTAACTTCATTTGTGCCAGCAACATTAATAGTGTTAGTGCTGTTAACATTATCTTCCTTCTCTTGATCATTACATTCACTATCTTTTCTTGGATCTTCATCAACCTTCTTTCCATCGTCACTTGAAGGTTTGGATCCATCATTAAGAGAACTCTTTGGATCTTGGGAATATGGTGGATCAGCAGTCCATAATAGTAGCAAAATGTAATTTTTAACAGGTTTTGTCTCCTTTCTAGCTTGACATGCATTATCACTTGCTTTTGTACCTGCAAAACCATTAGACTGTGTACCTGCAACAATTGGCTCATAATTCATTGTTCTTGTTAGTGCATCAATATCAAATAGCCAATTTGGTCCACTACCTATAGCATTAGGTGTACTCTCACTGAACCTAATATGCAAGTTTTCTTCCACTATCCTTGTTCTACTATTGAATACTCTAAAGGCTTTACTATTTAAAGAGTATCCAATAAAGAAACCTTCATCAGCCTTACCATCAAATTTGCTTAAGTGATCTATGGTATTAAGAATAGTAACAGGACACCCAAATGGTCTCATAAAACTTAAAGTTGGTGTTCTACCATTAAAAAGTTCATATGTGGTCTTGTTATGAGGCTTAACTACTAAAACTCTATTTTGCACATAGCAAGCAGTATTAACTGTTTCTGCCCAAAAAGTAGTTGGCAACTTAGAATCAGCTAACATAGTCCTGGCAGCCTTAATTAGTGTCCTATTCCTCCTCTCAGCAACTCCATCTTGTTGAGGAGTTCTAGCTACACTAAATTGTCTCAAAATACCCTTCATCTCACAAAACTGATTCATTTCTCTGTTTTTGATCTCAGTCCCATTATCACATCTAATCACCTTAACCTTGTGATCTACTAGATTTTCTATCTCAGTTATAAAGGACTTAAAAAGGCCACTAGTCTCATCCTTAGTATCTAGAAAGAAAACCTATGTAAACCTACTAAAATCATCTGTGACAACCAGGCAATACATTTTCTTCATAAGACTTTTTACAAATGTTGGACCAAACAAGTCCATATGCAACAAATGTAAAGGAAGACTAACTGAGTTCTCTGTTCTAGACTTACAAGAGGCTCTATGCTACTTTCCCTTTTGACAAGCAACACAGGTTTGATCATTTTCAAAAAGTTTGGAAGGTAAACCTCTTACAAGTTTTCCTTTAACCAATTTATTCATGGTTTTAAAATTTAAGTGACCTAGACTTCTATGCCAAAGTTTAGATTCATTAGATGTGGCTTTTGTAAAAAGGCAAGTTAAACCTCTTTTAGGAACTATGTTCTTTAAATCAACACTATACATATTGTTCTTTCTAGGAACTCTAAGTAAAACTTGACTTTCAATAATTAACTTAAAGTTAGAGATAAAACAATACATTTAGTGTCATTAAAAAGAACACTATTCTTTTTATCACACATTTGTGAGACACTAAAGAGATTAAACTTTAACTCTCTCATAAAATACACATTTTCAAAATCTAAATTACCATGATTTTAATGTAGCCCGTTCCTATAATTTTCCCTCCTTTGTGTTCCCTTCTAAATGCTAAAAATCCTCCATCTATCTCTTCATAGTCTATAAGATAGGACATGTTCCCTGTCATGTGCCTTGAGCATCCACTATCAATCACTCCTTGATCCTATAAATCCATTTGTGGATTGCCCTGCACATTAGATAAGAAAATCAGTTTCTTTTGGGGACCCAAGCCATCACTGACTTGGATCTGCCTTGTGCATCAATATAATCAAACTTCTTTAGGGTGATTAATGCACTGTTTTATTTTAGAAACAAGGTCTAAAACTTTAGTCCTTTGGTTTTCCAAACCCAACATCTGAGGCTGTAACAACATTTAACATTATTTCCTTAACACATAACTACTGCTTTTGGCCTAACAGTATTAACATTTTTATCCTTAACAGTATTAAACCCTCTTATACCACACACATGCTCTGTTTTTAAATGTTGTATCCTTATGAATGGGTCATCTAACAGTTAAATGTGTCTTTTTAAAAGATCGACATTGGTCTAATCATCATTCACTGTGTTTTTATGTGAGCAACATTAACTTGTCTAAGTATATAATTTTATACTAAGCCAGACTTCATTAGTACTGCTCTTGGAACCATGTTCTTTTTAAGCACAGGAGTAAGTCTTATTTATAGCAAATTTTTGATGAACACCCTTGACCATTGGTTACCAAACAGTTTTAACCATCCCTTTGGTTTTGAAACCGATTATGATGGTTAATGCAGTCTAACCTGGCTAAATATCAAAACAACCACAATATAACAGGCCTTATTAAACATCTCCAAATTGCTTCCTAGTCTTTGAGACATCATATTGTTCTAATTTCTTTGATTGCCGCTTGGACTGTGAGTGTTTTGCTTATGTTTCTCAACTTGTTTAATAGTTTTCCTAGCAGTTTTCTCTTATTGCTTAGGTTTGACAAACTCTATCTTAGCAATATTAGGCTAAACTATTTTCTTCTTAGTTTTAGTTTGAGACACATTTTCTTCCTTACTATTTGACACCCAATCTTCAATAATTGGAGAATCATTAGACTTCCTAACTACCTTAGACACTTCTTCATCAGACTTTCTGTTCTCAACTACAGGCTTATTAACAAACTCATCTAACCAGTAAAAGACAAGTCAGGTGTTGGAGGCATGAAGTTTCCTATGTAGGGAGGTGGAACTGCATTATAGCCTAAGCTCTTCTTGTATTGTCAACTTCCGAACTTTCTATGAGTTTGTTTAAGCTTTTAGATGTATTTTCAAATTTGTCTACATTAAATTGAATTCCATCTTTTTCTTTTTAAGCTATTTCTAGCTTCTTCCTGAGCTCTCTGATAGCTATATCTTTACATTCAATTTCAAATTTAAGACTTTATTATCTGTGAATAAATAGACTTCATTTGCCTTTATAAACTTCAAGTTCTTCTTCTACTAACTCTAACTGACCCCCCCTTTTAAAAATATAAAAAGCCCCCTAGAACCATTAACTTAGATATCTTAAACAATCATTTATGTAGTTTGATCTATATTGAGATATAGGGTTTTAACAGTTTTCAAACAAGATTTTGAACAATTTGAATTGTTAGATACCTCTGAGTCAGAACTTGAAGATGAGTAAGCCATGAGTGCATAATTAGGTCCTTCCTCTGCCTGATCACTCCAGTCATACCCACCAAGACCATCACATGACACCAAAGCTGTAGAAGTGGATGTTTCCACAGGCACAATCCTTCTTGTGCTTTCCTTGTTCTTGTAGTCTTGATTTCTTAGAGCTCTGCATTCTTTAGCAAAATGTCCCTTCTTGTGGCAGTTGTAGCACTCCACTTTGGACTTATCAAAGCCAACAGACTCATTGCCATTGATAGTAAGCTTCCTACCTGTATTCTTCAAAAACCTTCTAGCCCTCATAGTCAACATAGCCATTTGCCATCTCAAATCCATCTCTTCTAAATCATCTGGATGGATTTGTTGCAAGTCCTCATGTGCAAGTTGAGGATTATTTGGTTGACTAGCAAGGAATGCACAAATAACAACATCACTCAAGTTGTCAATATTAGAAGCATTAACTTGAGTATTAGCAGCAGAAACTCCATTAGCAGTATTAACTGTATGAGTAGTACTAATTGCTCTATTAGTGCTGCTATTGTTGTTATTTGAAGAGGACACAAAAGCCATGTTTGTGTTGGCTTGTGAACTTTGAGCTAGACATCCCTTGACTTCTGTTTCATACACCTAAGGTTGCTTGTATGATAACATTCCATGCTCCAATTTAATCTAAATACATTTTTATTCCTCACACAACAACATATGTGTTCACCGTGACAAACTTCTTAATAGCTTCTGGTTCACATCTTCTTGTGAAATCGTGTTTCACCAAAAGCTCCAACTGACTCACAAGCTTTTGAAGCCTATCAAAAGTTTGATCAAGCATCTCTGAGCTTGGAGCAGTAAAGTTTTCATATTGCTGCTTTAAAAGATTCCTTTGGGTCTTCTTTGTAACTACATTCCCACTAAATCTCTTTTCTACAACTTCTATCAATAGCTTAGCATCCTTAATTGAGTTAAACTTTAACTGATGTTCATTAGGAATGCCCATCATTAAAGTACTTCTAGCTTTCACCTCTAATCTTTTTTGAGCCTTCTCTTCAGCAGTTGTAGATGCATTAACTTACTCATACCCTCCACAACTGTTATTTTTGTGTGTAGGTGTTTCCGATTCTAATGACTATCTAAAAGTCATAGTCTTCACTGATGTATTGTTCAATCCTCATCCTCTATAACTCAAACTTACCGGTTAAGCATGGAACTTTAGATGCAACCACCATGTGTGCAAAATCTTGACCATATCTTCTAGAAAAGTTTCTCAAAGCAACAAGCTCTGATACCAACTTGTTTGTCTCAGTGTAGGAAACCTCTTGTTGATTCCTCTTTAATATTACACCGAATTCCATAAACTTGTTTAAGATTTAGTTATATATAGATAAATATAACCAACTATAGTAAGAAACTTTGTTACGTGTTATTAAAAAGATTAAGCGGTAAATCTAATCTTTAATTTAGGAAGAATTCTTCATGAAACATAACACAAGATCACAATTCAACAAACAAGAAAAAAACTCCAATATTATTAAGAATAATACGAATGCTCTCCTAGTATTAGGGTTACAAAATCTTGAAGCTATGAATAACACTTAGCAAATCGTAAACAACATATTAAACTCTATACCCTAAGACCTCCTTTTATACACCAAGGAGTCCTAGTCGATTTACAATATATTCCTAAGATATAGAATATTCTCTATGATCTATTTTATAAATAACTAATACTGTATCACGTTAAATTAATCTTGATACTCCAACAATCTTTATCCTTTCTTCTGTCTTTATCCTTTCTTTAACAGTAAAAACTCTTTTAGCAATCTTAATCTTTGAGAAGTAGTAACTTATACACCAACAACATTAACTGAGCAGCAGTAACTCTAAGATCATCAAGAAGTCTTTTAATCCCAACAACTTTCTGACCAAGAATACTCGAAGGAAGAAGAAGCGGAAGCAATGGCGGAAACCATAGAGCAATACATTACATGACCCGACTTACCTATTGATCGGGAGTCGCTAAGCTAAAATTGAAAACAAAGATCAAATTTGAATTGAAAGGCCAATTTACTTAAGGAGCCACAAGAAAACACTTTAGCGGTTCATATAATGGTGATGCGAATGAACACATTGAGAAAGTTCTCAAAATTGTTGATTTATTTCATGTTCCTAACATCACTGAGGATCAACTAATGCTCCAAATCTTCCCTATATCCTTAGCTTGAGCTACAAGTCATTGTCTAAGAAACAAACCAACTGGTTTGATCAAAACTTGAGAAGATCTTAAAACTAAGTTTTTGAACAAATATTACCCACCTGTCGAACTACAAAGAAATGGAGGAAATCAACAACTTTCAGCAAGAACCAAATGAAACTTATCAAGCATTTTAAAGAACTCTTGATGAAGTGTCCTCAACACTATTTGACTAAGATGCAGGAGGTAATTTTGTTCTACAATGGGTTGGATGTTTCAACACGACAGATTCTTGACTCAAGAGGTGCAGTTCTAACTAAGACAACTGAAGATGCTAAAAAGTCCATCCAAGAAATGGCATAATACTCTCAAAAATGGCATAATGGAACATCTAGAGGAAGAAGTACTGAGACTTTTTTGATGGATTGGCTGCTACACAAGCACAACTGAACAATCTAGGAAGAGAGATCAAGAAAGTGAATGAAAAAGTTTTAAGCTGCATCAATAGGATGTAAAACAAAGCAAGTACCCCATACACAAAGATTGCCACTAAAATAAGAAGTTAAAACATTAGAAGAAGCTAACACACGTAATTTGTGGACCTTTTTCAAGGTGGGGATATAAGCAACAAGCTCCAGGGTAATATCAAAGGAACAACGCAAACTCTTCGTACCAAGAACGAAGGCAATCTATGGAAGATACCCTGAGCAAATTCATGAGTAAATCAACAAAGAGACATGAAGAAAATTCCAATTTGATTAAAGAAATCCGAGCTACGACAGATGTTGCCATAAGGAACCAAGGAGCATCAATCAAAACTTTAGAAATTCAAATTGGGCATATGAGCAAAGTACTACAAAAAAGGGGATTTGGAAGCCTACCAAGCTCACTAAATACGAACCCGAAGACCAAGTCAAGTCGATTTCAACCGACTATTGAAGCTGACTTCTACTCCTAACACTGTATTGGATCATCCTAATACGCCGTATCTACTGGACAGAATAGTAAACTGTTGTACAAGTCAAGACAAATGACGGTTCCTTTTCAAGTCGTTTGGATAATCATTACTGCGAAGAAGAAGAAGAGGGGATCTATGGACCAAAATTCACAAAAGCTTATGGAGATTCAAATATCAATAACACCATACCCCGACGAGAGAAAAGACCATGGAGTTTTCACTTTACCTTGGGCTAAATTAATTAATACTTTGCTTGACAATGCCTTGTTGACTTAGTCTATCGTAGTTTTATGCCTCTCGCAACTTACCTTAACTTAGGATTAGGTGAATTAGCTCAGACTAGGTTGACAGTGGAATTAGCAGATAGGACTGTGAAATATCTAAAAGGAATAGCTAAAAACGTACTAGTAGGAATTGGCAAATTTACTTTCCTAGAAGACTTTATAATTCTTGATATGCCCGAGGATATTAAAGTACCTTTGATCCTCAGAAGACCATTTTTGTCTACTGCCCATGCTAAGATTGATGTTTACAAAAGAAATATTACTTTAAGGGTCGAGGAAGAAATGATTGTTTTCTCAAGTGTTAAACCTACTAGAAGTTTAATTAAGAGGGTCTACATGCTAAGTCTAGGAGAAAAATGGAAACTTGATTTAGAAGCTAGGATAATGGGAGAGACTTTGGCTTTAAATAAATAAATAGAACCTTTTTCTTGGAAGATTACATTAAATTAAATGATCAAAATGAACCATTTGAGCTTAGGAAAATCAAGGAATTGAATTTAATGCCCACCATTTAGGAAGGTAAGGTAATTGAGGAATTTAGAACTAGGGATAAAGATCTTGATACTATGAATTGATGATTGACCCAAGTTGTTGTGACTCTGATAAGAAGATCCATATAGATTATGCTCACAACTTAAAGTTTTCATGCATATAGATTTTGAAATTTACTCACCGTCAAATTTATTACCATTATTGTACGTCAATGTGATGTCCAAAAAGTTTCATAACTCTATAATGAAAGATAAAATGGTGTACAAAGGGGATAATGTTGTAGGAGCCTTAATGAATGTGCTTATTTTTGTAGGAACCTTTTCTTTTGGGACTGACTTTGCATTTTGGAATATATGGGATGCTTATCGTGAAAAAGTAATAGTGGATGTTTTATTCTTGGCGAACCATATTTAAAAAGGTCTTGTTAGAAATTAAAACAAAATGGTTCGAGGGGATGATTACCATTTACAAGGTGATGATGAAGTAACTTAACAAATGGTGCGATCACGTCCGAGGTTTAACACCATACTAATGAGCAATGCAACAAAATCCCACCATTACTGAAGGCAAGTGAGAAAGATAAGAAGAATGGAATCTCACATGCATACCAAAAGCTTAAGGGGTCCTACAAAGGATTTTTGAATCTAGGACCCGATTACATTCGAAATGCGAAGACTGAAGAATGGCTCACACGCGGGCACATTAGCATGCATGAGATGGAATGAATAGAGAAGCTGAAGACAAGTCTAACTTATAGACTTCGCTGTAAACAAAAGTGCTTAACGGGAGACAACCCAGAAAGTTATTTAAATTTATCACGTCTGTCTTCCCCAGACATCAATACGACGTTATCCTCTCTATACCATACGGCCTTATTGATTGCTAGAGTTATCAGTCTTTATGTATTTGCACTTTAAAAACATTATTGTCAGTTTCTGAATACGGCGTATTCCTAACCTTGATGACGCGTATCCACTAAAATTGGTCCCCGTATTTTAATATAGTTTCTATATCATAGAAATTTAACCGTAGGTACCAAGATAGGAATGCACATGTTTTTCTTATATTCTATACAGGACCTCATGAAAGAAATAACGACGAAGTTGGTGGAATGCATATTTTTTGGAATTCTATGTGTGTGTTGTTCGTGCTAGAATTCAGACGCTTTTCCACCACACAATCTTGCTCATAAACACAAATTGGAGAATCTACCGAGCAATTATCAGGGGAGTTTCTCATTCTAATTCTTTTTAAATTCCCGTATTTAATGTTTTATATATACAACGAGAACGTTGTATAATTCAAGTAAGGGGATGAAATTAGAATGTTTACTTGCCCTAATTTTCACAAAATGCGTAAAATATGCTCAAATTTAAAAAAATTCAAGCATACTTTTGTAAAATTACATGTTACATAACCCGCACACAATAACCCTTGTTAGATATTATGAGGATTTAACCTATCCGTTTCTAAATGTTTACCTAAATTCCACAAAATATGAGTGTGCCAGTGGATGTTGACTTTTAGAGAGCTGGGTTTGGTATATTCACTTTGCACACAATAATGAGTATATTGGAATTTAATTTGAGTAACTTGTTTAAATTGGTAAATTTTAGGATTACACCCAAATCGCCTTTACATGTTGCTTATTAACTAACTATACCGGTTAGTTAACCTCTCGTTTAAACCCTTTTTCACTCTTATCTTAAGAGTGCAGATCCATTAGAAAAACCCGTAGAGCCAATCCTTTAGGAATAACACCAACTATTTATTTTGTTACACCCTTACACCTTAAACCTGACCCTGGTAGATTAAGTTTAATATTAACAGTTGCCTAGTTGCTTAAAGTGTAAAGTTGTTTTCCCAAGTCCTTGTGTCATTTCTATCTTTGGTAACGTTGAAATTTGCACATTGCAAATGGAATGTAGTATTAGTAGTTCAACACTCATCAGATTTTACTGCCTCACAATTAAATGGTTGAATCCCATAACTAAGAACTTAACTAAGGAAATTATCTGGAATTATTTATGATCGTGAAGATGTGAAACTACACCTAGATTTGAAATATTATAGTTATTTGAAAAAAAATCGAAAAATGAGAAAAAATGCACGAAAAAAAGAAAGAGAAAGAAAGTTAGAAGATAACATTTTGCAACTACCAGAAGGGTAATAACACGCAATGATCGATTTATTCCGTGGATACGAACCAAAATCAATGATGTAGAGTAATTGTACAAAGTGGAAGATCGCCACTGCCTTTATAGTATGTAAAGTTTTTGGGATGATTGGGAAGTATGACAGTTACGGGAACTCGCAACTTATTTTGGTGTGTTGTTTTTGATCGACGATCAAGACGTTGTAAATAGTTGTGTTTTCATCATGGTAATGGTCGGGAAAAAAGTGTCTAGCAACTTGTATCTTAGTCTTAATCTATTTGTTTCTTGATTTTTATTTAACAACAATTTACTTCCCTCTCACCTAATGATTAGCCGCTGGTTTTACGCGAATGAGGATGTGATTGAGCGTGCATGTCTATTCTGTCATTACGGCCATGTATGCATGTCTTAGCTGCCTCGTTGGTTTACGACTTTTGGTGAAAGTTAGAAGGTTCCTACCCTATATCATTCTTTATCCTAACCGTTTGTTAAATTCAAATGAGGATTTGATCGAACACACATGTCTATTTTGTCGTTACGGCCATGTATGTGTGCTTCAGCTGCCTTGTTTCTGGTGAAAGATTATAGAATGATCAACCGTAAGCCTTTTCATACAAAAACCTAGATTTACCTTTATAAACTTGTTACTCTTTGGCTTTAGTGGTTGAGAATGGTTTTATCCTTCCAAGCTTATGATAGAATACTCATCACGACCGAGCAATTGAGCGAATTAGTTACATGTTACCACATAGATTAGTTGAGTGATTTGAGTGTTTTCATCTTCCTATTTCGTGAGTTGTTTGGTTGTGTACTTGTGCTTTAACGAAAAATTATCCTTAGGTAAACCTGTTTTAATAAACTTCTAAAAGACTACTGAGGACAATAGTAGAATTCAATTGGGTCGGATATTTTATGACATCAAATAACGTGTATTTAATATTGACCAACGGTTTGATTGAAAATTATTTTCGTTTTGAAATCTTGGTCCAAAGTTTGTTTTAGAAAATCGTTGGATTGGGTAGGAGTTGTCTCTCTTTTGAAATGAGTTATGTTGATGTGGTGAAGACCTTCGGTTGTTGTAAGATCTCTTTCTCATTTGAGAAGATGGTCGGTTGTTTAAGTTAGGTTTATTTTGAAATGGAGGCCTTTGATTGTATGAGGTTGAAGGTTTTAAATTATGTATTGCTAAGAGTCATCTATGGTCGACTCGAGTTTGAGTAAGTACCAGTTTAGAATAGACATTTGACAAATCATCAAAACACGATTTTTCATTTTGACTCCCTTTTACAAACATGATTAGTTTGCTTAGACTCTCAGAAGTGGTTTTCTTTGTTTTTGAAAATCCAAGACCTTCCTTATCTTGGGATAATTTTTGATGACTTAATATGTCATCCAAAACACTACTACTCTTTTTAAATTTTGAAAACTCAATGACTCCTCTTGAAGTTTAGATACATTGCATTTCAAAGAGTCAACCTCTTGTGTAAGTTTTTCACAACTTGAGCAAGGTTCAACCGCCTCTTTGGCTTTATCAAATTTCATTACCTCAAGTTCGAGTTCATTGATTTTGTTAATGAATCTTATTTTTTTCTTGTTCTAAAATAGAATTTTCTTTTAATAATGACTCATTTGTTTTAGTGATTTTGAAATTTATTTTTACAAAATCATTATAGTTATTTTGTAATTCATTAACATTATTATCAAATTGAGAAGGGTTTAGATTTACCTTTTGCGAACCAATCATCATGAGACATGTTGCGTCCTTCTCCATTTGATCACCATCTTCGCTATCACTCCAAGCTCCACCAATGAATGCCTTTTTCATCTTTGCCTTTAGACAATCATAAACAAAGTGGTTCTTGCTACCGCAACTATAACAATTACGTTTTCCTCTAGATCTTACAACACCTTTGCTCCTATGACCTTTATCAAACCTATCGCCATCATTACCAAAGCGATTTTCCCTATCAAACCTATTACCCTTCTTAAATAACTTCTAAAGGGTTCTCACTATCAAGTTGAACTCTTCTTCTTCGTCTTTGTCTTCGTCTTCATCACTTCCATCTTAACATACACTATCATTACTAGTTTGACCCCTATTACCATTAGCTTTGAGAGCTATTGGCATAACTTTTTCTTTGATAGGTTTGTGATTGTGCAAATATAGACACGATCAGGCTTTGATGATGATCGAAGAATAGTATGGTGGTGATGATGGTGATGCCAAGTACAAGATAACATGCATATAAGAAATAGAAGACACTACATTAGACGAATCTTGGGGGAAGCCCCAGGAACCGCCTTCAATGTGAGAATCAGTCATGGTGATTTTGTTATAAAAGTATTGAGGTGGAGAAGATGATATCTCATGGGTTAAGTTATCTTACATACCTCTATGATGGCTTCCCTATTTATAGGTAATCTGACTGAGGTGTAGGAGGCAGTTACATAGGTCATGCAGAGATCATGGGTGGCAGTTATGGAGATAATTCCTATTGATCAAGTCTTAAGAGATCATGGCTATTGACTAGCTCTTCTTTGACCATATCTTGTTTGACAAGCTCTGTTCTACCAGCTTGATCATACCCACATTTGTAGGTAGAGAGGGTGTGACCTTTAGGCTTCGAATCTTGTTGGAGGCCAGGCTTCGAAGCTTGTAGAAGGCCAGGCTTTGATCCTCGAAGAAAGCCAGGCTTCGATCCTTAGAGAAGGCCAGGATTCGATCCTTAGAGAATGTCAGGCTTCGATCCTTGGAGAAGGCCATGCTTCTATCCTTTAGGAGAGTACGTCATCATCCTTTATACAAATGGTAAGCTACGTACCAGAGTGATAGTAATGCTCGAAGGCGGAGCGGAGGGTACGTCATCAAGCCCCCTAGTATAATGTTATGCATGCGAAGAGTGCATGGCTTTAGACTAATCATTGCTTTTTAAAAAATACTTACTAATAACTTATGCTACTTTTGTTTTGCCAAATCGAATACAAAAGTTGCTATACTTGTTTGTAATAGCCTAAATTTGACTTTATCAAGGAGAATACCTCATTATAGCCCCCTAGTCTAATGTTACGACTTTGTAAGGGCGTGAAATTAGACTCAGTTAGTCTTGAAACCCCTTTTTAGTTTTTTTACATGTAACTTGCGCTTTTAATCTTAAGCGAGTTTTGTTAAAACATGTTTATTCCTCTGTGTTAGTTTCTCCGAAGGGCACACCTCGAAGGGCGTTGGGCTTTGTGTGGCGGATTCCCATAATGGTACCCATCACGGAGATGATTTTACGCCACTGGAAACTTTCGAAGGTTTTCCAAGTTCTTTCGAGATGTATATCCCGAGTTAGTTCTAAGGTTTGTATATAAACTTGGCTTTGTTTTGTAATGATTATACCATAATTACATAATATAGGTGCACATGAGAATGCGTTAAGTAATATAAACCTTGAAGGTTGTATATTTTGAATTTGTATGAAGCCTATGGCTTCATTTAAGCAAGGTAGTAGTCCTTAGACAGTTTACTTTCTATCAGGCCATTTTTTAACCTTTAAGTATTTTATAATCTAAGGCTCAAGTGTGGCCTTATGTGTATATTATGTACAATATACAATTAATTTTATGCTCTCTGGGCTTAACCCTTCTTTGAACAATTTACTTTTTGGGCTTCAGTCATGTTATGACCTTTGTATAATGATCCTTCTAGTAGGATTTAGTAACGTAAATACATGTGTAGGTGGGGATTGATTACCCGTACCTTACTTTTGTTAAACCTTTCTCTTAGGCCATTTTTTGACCTTTAAACTTAAGGCTCAATTGTAGCCTTATTGTGTGATTTTTGACCCCTTTATTTATGGGGAAGATTATGGGTGACCACAGTCTGAGCCCTTATGTAAGCTAAAGCTCATGTGTGGCCTTAGCTAATTTGTAAATTATGTACCAAGGTTTTCAAGCAGTCCTTCGCTTGTAACAGAGGGTTGCGACCCGCTCTGTTTTAGCCCATAAGGTTACGAACGAAGACCTTTGGGAAGTTAACGCGAATTTAATGGATGCTGGATAGTAGTAAGGCTCAAGTGTTGCCTTACGACATCCTTTTGAACGTTGAAACTTTTAAGTACTTGGTTATAAATAATAGTAAGGCTCAAGTGTGACCTTACGACATCTTTTGTTGTAAATAACGACACAAAAGATTTGCAGGGAAATGCATTACTATCATTAAGTGTGTAGAAAGATTTACATCATTTTTCTTATGAACACTTAGTTTGCTACACTTAGTAATTTTCCCAATATAGAAAGGTTTTGGCTTGAATAAGCCATGTAATAGAGGCTAAGCTCTGTAATAATGCTTTTAAAGGTGATGCTTTGCAAACATGTTGTCGGAGTTAAGACTCCGTTAAATTATAAATTCATGGATGTTAAGACATCCTTACCTTTGTATTTTATAAAGACTAAGCCCTTCGTAATTTATGTCGACCGAGACACTTAGGGATAATTTAAATAGAGGCTACGCCTTGTACTTATGTCGATGGAGGCTTATGTCAGCATATGGGATGCTCCAGATTGATATCTATAGAGACTTATGTCTGCATATGTGATGCTCCTAGCCATATTTACAAATACAGAGCTCTACATGTGTCAAACTGTGTCTATAATAGGGTGCTTGTATAAGTGAGGCTTTACAAATTTGACAGCGGAGACAAGACCACTTTTATTTTATTTGGGATATTATACCTAGCTTAGATATTAGCAGTTGGGGTACACACTTGCTAGTAACCAAATGAGAGGCTCTATCATCTCGATAGAGCTTGTGTGAAATGCCTTGTCAAAAGAGGCTTTATTAATAATAGACTTATCATCATAGGTTGTAACAATCCGCATTTCACATCATTTTACGTCAATAAATATCCCACTACTTACTTTAAACTTTTACGCGTTTACTTTTAATTTGCATCATTTAGTTAAATCGCGTTGTCACACCCCCAAATGGGGCCTAGCTGGAAACATGTATCCGGGGGCGTGACGTCATAATACACATCACACAGAATACAAAGAACGACCTCTAAGGGTAGTTTAAAAATCCAACATTGTTGCATTAATTAAAATAGTTAAAGTTTTATATAGGCCCAACGATAATATGCAGAAGCGAATAAAAAGTTTTAAAGTTTGACAACGATGTTAACATAAATAGTAATAATTCTTGAAAATCGGTCCAATGCAAGGCAACGCCATAAAGCAAGCAAAGACATCCATAGCTAAGCACCTGAGAAAAACATGCTAAAACGGTCAACATAAAGTTGGTGAATTCATAGGTTTGAATTTAATATTAAAAGTGGACCACAAGTTCACAGTACGCACGTGACAGTTATAGGAGATACAACTTCACATAAAAAGGAATTTATGTTTGCGCTAAGCTCATGACACCGAAGCTCAATTTAAAAGGAAGCATTTTATATGCCAAATAGAATTACTCGCCCTAAAGGTATCTGACCAAGATCACCTATTGACAATTTGACATGGTATATATTCGTTTGTTCGGGACCTCCGAATCTAGTAAGCGCTACTTACCCGGATAGGGATAATTACTCCCAATAGATCTATTTACAACATTCGCGCTTACTTAACCAGTACGGTCGGTTAAGTAATTGACGGTTCATGATAATTCGGGCATTAGTGGTCTATTCGCTACTTAGGCAACACGTAATCAGGAAAAGGAAACATAAAGTAACTGTGTCCATAGCTTAAAAACAAGCAATGTTTCTCACCCCAAAATAGTAAAGTAAAAGTAGTAAAACATGGGGCTATGAACTCACCTTAGCTAGATGAGCAAAATGATAATCACGCAAGAAAAAGATGATATAGGAATCTAGCCGCGACCTAGAATAATAACGCGTCTTAGAAACACGGAAAACATGCCAAGAATTGCACAATATGTTCATCACCAAAAGACATCCATGTGTGTTTGCTTTAGTTTGATTATCAAATCATGACACAATAAAATCGTATAGTTTTTTGTTAAGTTTCGGCGTTAAACCAAAAATTACTATTTTTAGAAAGTTTCTATTTTGGGAAATGTTTTAGTTTCAAAATGTTAATACCGTCCCCTATATTTGTTAAGTTTCCATATTCTCAAAACGCACTCATTAGCCTTAATCGCTTAACTTCTATGTCCGTTTTCGCTAAATTTCTATCAAACTTACTATTTTTAGTAACTTTAACGCTTTTCCTAAAATATGTTAACCATGTCTTTAAATGATACTAATCAATATGTATATGTTACTTTATGTTTCGCTAGTGTTTTAAAAGCTTAAAATATCTTGAAAGTGTCCGAAAACCCATTTTACTATTCACATCAGCAACTATTCATTTGGTTTTGTCGAAAAAATATTTCAAGTTTCATTTGGTTATAACTTGGCCGTTTTAAGTCCGATTTTAATGTGTGATATATGAAAAACAATCTATTCGAAACAAGCTCTTCAAAAACTACCTTTACGCCTAATGAAAACATTTTTAGGTCGACCAAAACCTCAAAACCATTTTAGATCAGCAACATCATTTTTCGTAAATGCTTCCAAAAATCACACCAAACTTGACAATAGTGCTTAATCTAGCCTAATCTCCATTCACAACTAATCTACCACAAAACCACACCTAAATCTAACCTAATCATTTTATTTCTATTGTTGCAACTCTCATCTCACCAAGAATATAATATTGAACTAGTGAAACAAAGAAGCATCATTATTTATGAAATCTTGTTTTATAAACTTTCAAAAATGAAAACACAACATATGGATGTATGGATCTTTGAACATATAAGAAGAACATAAGTAAACCACAAAGAAAGATCCAAGATACTTACAAGAATGAAGAACAAGTAGAGAAATCACAAGATCTATACCCCAAAATAGTAGATCTATAAAACCCAACAACAAATCTTGAAACCCTAACTTAAATCTTGAAGAAAACCTTGAAAAACTATGATCAAACCTTTGGAACACCCTTAGATATGGTTAGAAATAAGATTGAAATAGATGGATCTTGAACAAAATCAATACTATGGAATGTTGTTGGTGTTGTTTTCTTGCCGAGACCCAAGAGAAAGAAAGGGAGAGGTGTGTGAGTTTTTGTTAAGGCTAGAATTGTGATGAATGACCTAAAATTCTCATAAGTGGTGTTTATATAGGGAAAGGTTCTAGGGTTTAAGATATTTTTGGGACTAGAAGTGGGTGACTAACAAAAAGAGTGAACCAAGGACCTCATGGTCCTTGTGGTTCGTCCGATCTAGGCCAAGGGGGGGGGGAATGGGTTTATTGTTTTGCTTTGGCTCCAAGTCTGGTTAATTAAATCCATTTCAAGTTAGTGCCTTTGTGGTCCTCACATGCAAGGTGACAAATTGTGTAAGAGGGGTGTTGGTGCATGGGAAGGTTAAGACAAAGAGGTCACTATCCCACTTATCCATGCATAAGTTTCAAATTAAAGTGAAAAGATTCCATAGGAATTAAATTAGAGTGTGTATGCGTGTGTTTTGAGTAGAGGGGGAGGGATGAACGAAATCTTTGACTTAAGAATGTGAGATGGATGATAACTAAAGTTTACATGAAAATATTTCGGGTTTTCGGAGTTTCGTTTGATCAAAAACGCGAAAAACGTAATTTAAACGTTAAAGCGTAAAAATAAATACCGGGAGTGATCGTAAACTAAGAAACAATTAGAAAAGATAAAATAACTCATATAATATCTAAACTAATCAAAATCCGAAGTCAGAACGCGTCTGATGACGTTTTTCAGATTTACTCGGGTTAACTTCCCGGTAAACTGCCATATTCAAACGTAACGTATAAAAATCAAAAATAATGATCAGAAAAGTTTAAAATATTGACCTAAAATTTTCGAGGTGTGACATTCTTCCCCCGTTAAAGAAGCTTTGTCCTCAAAGCTTAAGACGTGGACAAATGGTTAACGAAAAGATGAGGGTACTTTTTCTTCATTTGGTCTTTACGCTCCCAAGTAAACTCGGGTCGTCGTCTCGAATTCCAACGGACCTTCATGATTGGAATGCGGCTTTGCTTTAGCCGTTTAACTTCTCGATCCATAATTTCAACTGGTTCCTCAATGAAATGAAGCTTGTCATCAATCTGGATCTCATCCAACGAAATAGCTAGTGGTTCGTCTACGAAACACTTCTTTAAATTGGAAACATGAAAAGTGCTATGAACTCGGCTCAAATGCTCTGGGAGTTCAAGTCGATAAGAAAGCGTTCCCACTTTAGCAAGAATCTTGAAAGGTCCAATATAGCGAGGGTTCAGCTTCCCCCGTTTGCCGAAATGTATCACCCCTTTCCATGGCGACACTTTCAACATGACCTTATCTCCAACCTCAAATTCCAATGGCTTGCGTCTCTTGTCGGCGTAACTCTTATGTTTATCTCGTGCAGCTTGAATACGCTTCTTGATCTGAATGATCTTCTCAGTTGTTTCATGAACAATTTCTGGACCAGTGAGCTGAGCGTCTCCAACCTCAGCCCAACAAATAGGCGATCAAAATTTTCGGCCTTAGAGAGCTTCAAACAGTGCAGCTTTGATACTAGTGTGATAACTTTTGTTATAGGAAAACTCCACCAAAGGTAGGTGTCTATCCCAACCTTTTCCAAAATCAATCACACAAGCACGCAACATGTCCTCCAAGGTCTGGATGGTTCTCTCACTCTGACCATCAGTCTGTGGATGGTAAGCCGTACTCATATCTAATTGAGTACCTAGGGCTTCGTTCAACGATTTCCAGAAATGAGATGTGAACTTACTATCTCGATTAGAAATAATCGAAACTGACACTCCTTGTACTCGAGACTACTTTCCTTAAAAAGTGTGAGTTGGGGGGGGGGGGGGGGGGGGGGGGGGGGGGGGGGGGGGGGGGGGGGGGGTTGTGTGTGTTAATATATATAAGGGGGGGGGGGGAAAAAAAAAAAAAAAAAAAAAAAAATAATATATATATAAAAAAAAAAAAGTATTGTCCCGTCAACTTCTCCATTGAGTCTGTGTCATTCATTGGTAAGAAATGAGCGGATTTTGTGAGTCGGTCAACAATTACCCAAATTGTATCTTGACCAATTGATGTCTTTGGTAACTTAGTAACAAAATCCATAGTAATGTTCTCCCACTTCCATACTGGGATCACAGGTTGAACCAACAAACTAGATGGTTTTTGGTATTCGGCCTTGTCTTTAGCACAGGTCAAACATTTACTAACGTAGGTGGCACTCTCTGCTTTCATATTCGGCCACCAATACATTTTCTTTAAATCTTGGTACATCTTGTCCGATCTAGGATGTACCAAATACTTTGACTTATGCGACTCGTGCATAATCAACTCTCATAAATTACCTCGACAAGGAATCCAACTTCTCCTATCCAAGCATAAAGTTTCATCAGTACGTTGCTCTAGCTTCTTAATCATACCACACATATATTTGGATCCAAAATTCTCCTCTTTTCTTGCCTCAACCTGAGCCTCTAAGATCTGCACAGGGAGGTTCAAACCAATCGTCATAACCAAAGCTCGAATTCGTAGTGGCTTAAGCTGTTTCTTTCAGCTCAAGGCGTCTGCCACCACGTTCGCTTTTCCTGGATGATAATGAATTTCATAGTCGTAGTCACTCAATAGCTCCAACCATCTACGTTGTCTCATGTTCAACTCTTTCTGATCTAGAATATGTTGCAAACTCTTATGATCAGTGAACACAACGCATTTCGTGCCGTACAAATAATGTCTCCACATTTTGAGAGCAAACACTACAGCTCCAAGCTCTAAGTCATGTGTAGTGTAATTCTTCTCATGAATCTTAAGTTGGCGTGACGCGTAGGCTATGACCTTCTCCCTTTGCATCAAAACTGCGCCCAATCCTTTACAAGAAGCATCACAATAAACCACGAAGTTTTCACTACCTTCGGGTAAAGATAAGATCGGTGCACTACACAATTTCTGCTTCAACAGTTGAAATGCAGCTTCTGCCTTTTCACTCCAATCAAACTTCACGTTCTTTTGAGTCAGCTTCGTCATAGGCTTGGCAATTTTTGAGAAACCTTCGATAAATCGTCGGTAATAGCCAGCAAGACCTAGAAATTGACGAATCTCTATCAGAGTCTTGGGCGATGCCCAATCCTTGATTGACTCAATCTTAGTTGGGTCCACGTGAATGCCTTCACTATCAATCATGTGACCAAGAAATTGTACCTTCGAAAACCAAAATTCACACTTTGAAAACCTGGCGTACAATTCCTCTTTCTTAAGCAATTCAAAAATTAACTTAAGGTGTTCTGCATGATCTTCCTTGCTCTTGGAGTAGATCAATATGTCATCAATAAAAACGATCACGAATTTATCTAAGTACGGTTTGCACACCCGATTCATCAGATCCATGAATACCGTCGGTGCGTTGGTCAGTCCAAATGGTATCACTTGAAACTCATAGTGACTGTAGCGTGTCCTAAACACTGTCTTTAGAATGTCTTCCTCCTAAACTCTGAGTTGGTGATAACCAGATCTCAGGTCGATCTTAGAGTAGACGCTTGACCCTTGCAACTGATCAAACAGGTCGTTGATTCTCGAAAGTGGATATCAATTCTTCACAGTTAGCTTGTTCAGCTCGCGATAATCAATACACATCTGAAAAGATCCATCTATCTTTTTAACAAACAAGATCGGGACTCCCCAGGGTGAGGAACTCGGTCTTATAAATCCCTTGTCAGAAAGTTCTTGTAGCTGAGTACAATTCTTGCAGTTCTGAAGGTGCTAATCTATACGGAGCTTGCACCACAGGTGCAACACCAAGGACCAAATCGATTGGAAATTTGACTTATCGTGTAGGCGGTAATCCAGGAAAATCTTCTGAAAAACCTCCAGAAAATCCCGTACAGTTGGCACATCCTCAAGTCGCTTCTCCTCTGACTTATCTTTGGTTCCCTTCTTCGTCACTTGTGCCAAAAATTTGGGCAACCTCTCTTGATATATTTCCGAGTTCTAGTGCACGGTATAATACTCAACTTTGACTTCTCTCCTCTGCCATCTCTATCACCTTGAACTATCAAAACTTCATCTCCATAGGGAATTCTCATGATCTTCTCATCACAAACGATCACCGCATGATGGTTTGCTAACCAATCCATGCCGATGATGACGTCAAAACTACCAAGTTCTAGTGGCATTAGGTTAATATTGAATGGGTGACCTAACAATCCTAACATACAGCCTCTAACTATGGTATTAGTCTCAGAAATTCTCCCGTCGGCTAATTCTACAAGGCCCCCAAGAGTATATTAAATGCATTTGAAATATATTAAAAGTGGATCAATCATATAAGGGGCAAGGTAGTATGAAGACTGTTACCCGATGGTATCCTTTCTACACAATCATGTTTCCCTAGACATATCAACAACAATACAGACAAAAGTTAGTTTTCTAAAGCCCTTAACAAGCGTATTCATAAACACTAAGAAACAACACCACTAAGATCTACATTCTAGGTTTAATACAATCATAAATGAACACCATAGGAAGCTTAGCCAAGCATGTTAAAGATAAAGTAAGAATAATAATGAATCAAACAGCAAGACATATTGAATGATTAAGATAATGTTACTTGATTAAAACATGAATTGAAGGAGGTACAATAGGGTTTTGAAGCCCTAAAATCGTCCTAATAGGCTGCCAATGAACTAGGTTCATACTCCATTTTTTACTCTAAAAGTTACAACAACGAATATTCCTAAAAACCTAAAAACGGATTTGTATATATAGATAAATCGCTATGACGGCATCGCGTTTTAATCGTGACGCCGTCATGAAAGAGAATATTCTAGATCTTAGGCTGGGTTGTGCGAGCTGACGCCATCGTAAATTCCTATGACATCGTCATGGGATGAGTTATGACGGCGTCACGTGTATCTTGTGACTCCGTCTCTAGCTGCTGAGAACATAATCTTGAGAGATGTTGGTGTAGGTCCGTAGTCTTGTCTGTTTCTTCTCCAAATGAGCCCAAGTCACGTGTATTTCCTCCAAATGCCTTCCAAATGCTAAATACCTAAAAAGGAACGATTAAGTACCTATTTTGGGCATAAATGCACGATTTAAAGGGTTAAATCACCCCGAAAAAGTGTATAAAATGACACCTCATCAAATACCCCTACGCTTGGAATTTGCTTATCCTTAAGCAAATGGGATTTTCTACCTAGACAATAGCAGTATTAAGGTCATTTATCCTACTCTTTAAAAGTATTTTACAACACAACCTTCTAGACCTCGTAATTAAAAGCACGAAAAGCATATACTAGCACCTCACATAAGTGTTTGGGATTCTCTCTTTCACTCGGTTGTATAATAAGTTATAACATAATGGGGAAACGGAAAATCAACACTCATTACATGTCATAGAATATAAAGTACCATAGGCTTGGTAAGGGATCAAACCTCCACCGCTAGACGTAAGCATTATTCATTACTATCCAAGAGGTCTTTTAAAGGGTTGTGGGGTGTAGGTGTAAGATAACATATAATGGAAACGGAAATGGATGGGTACATTTGGGTGGCTTTGGGTGAATTTGGAGTGGAAGGGTTAGCTAATTATTTACACGAATACACGCTGGTTTGGTTGCTAAGCCAAGACTCGGACGAAGATATACAAACTCTACACAACTCTACATCAATCTCTTTTCTTTTTCTTTTCTATTTTTTTAATAACATAATACATCATAACTTGGGGTTTATAACATGTACCCTTACACTTGAGCTTTTACATGCTCGATATTTACAATCTAACTAATGACCCGATTTGAGGTAGATCAAAATAACATGGAGATCATCTAACAAACGTATAGGGTATTGAATTAACTTTTCTTCCCTATTCTTTCGCGAAATAAATACTACCATGAATCCTAATCGTCCCTAAATAGTATTTACAAGGATAAGGACTTAGCAACCGTGTACTCAAATAATTAACTTGGGTTAAAACACAATAATGTACTAAAGGTGAGTACATACAAGGTAGGCTAAGGTGATTTGGGTGTAACGATTAGTTTAAAGGTGACAAT
The DNA here is from genome assembly GCA_026074375.1 of Tanacetum coccineum. Taxonomy (NCBI): domain Eukaryota; kingdom Viridiplantae; phylum Streptophyta; class Magnoliopsida; order Asterales; family Asteraceae; genus Tanacetum; species Tanacetum coccineum. Next base: position 41,813 of record BQNB010004842.1, read on the forward strand.
GCTCTTCATTAATAGTCCGACTAACCAACAAAAAATATAAAGAACCTGTTAAAAAGATAGGCTTGGAGGGTTGTACTAGGGGTATCCTGCACTAAAGGTGAGTGCATGAAAAGGGTGTGGGATAGTTCTATGATCGGTGTGACCATCATAATAGGTTTGAAGCATGGGTTAATCCTAGTGCCTCTTATCAATTAAATCATAATACTTACTATGCGGTCTCGGGATGCATCACAATAACAAGTTTTAGAATTTAATATACTACCGGTACACTCATATAATTTATTACTGATCTCAATGCTCTAGAAAAGGCAAAAAAGACAACACGTATACATCCATAACGACGAAATAGATACATATGACTGCTCACTCCTTAACTCGAGAAAGATAAAGGTATAAACTATCTTGGGTATCAATAATAGATACCCGAATTCCTATGGTATAACATCTAAGGGCAAACCTCACATTTTAGGGGTGGAATTGAGGGTTTTTGTGCTAGTAATAATATTCCTATCCATGAGACGCTCTTAATACTTGGTTTTCGTCAGTATGTGTCATAAACAATTTTAAATTTGGGTCAAAATCACCTCTTATGCTATGTTTCGATATATTATCCATCATTTTAAGGACAACGCAAATGAAAGAATAGTTTCTAAGGCTTATTTTCCCCCTTACACTTAAGTTGAACATTGTCCCCAATGTTCTATAGAAGTACCCGTAAGAACGAATTAAAAGGAAAAGAAAACAAGTAAAATAAACTAGTACTCCCTTGGTTTGCTTAATAATGGAGAAGAAACATGCAATAACTAGTTAAATCATCCTCCAAGAATCATACAATGAAACTTCCTAAGAACTTCCAAGCTTCTTCACATCAAATATAACCTGTAATCAAAGACAAAGACAACTACACCAAGCATAAAATGTGCGATATAATAATATACAGTGTGAAATTAGGGTTGACTCTATAAAGCAGTAAAGATAGGATGAGAGAATTGTTAAACTCATGGTTTTGCAGGTTTATAAAAGAATTACAACTTTATTAAGTGTTGTACAAGTTTTATTTTCAAAAATACTTAAAATTTTCAAGTTTTCCTGTAACTGGGCATTTGACGCCGTCAGGAATATCCTGACCCCATCACAAGTGTCATGGTGACGGCGTTGCGTGTAACTCGTGACGCCGTCTCCACACTCTGTGAAAACTCATTTTTCGTTATTGATGAAAATTTTCTTGCACTCATTCTTATAAGTTATTTTCCTGTACAAAATGTTGCATAACAACATGAGAATTAATAATTCAATCATATGACTCGAAACTGACGCGAATTAATCTAAACAATTAATTTTAAATGTTTGAATTTGGTTCTAAAAACCGGATATTTCCCCTACACTTATTTGTTGTAAAATACCTTTGATTGCAAATAAGACGAAGTTACAAATAAACAAAGCATGATTACAAAATAAATCAAACATAATAAAACAAAAAATAAAGATTTAAAACACAAGACACTCCTAATATACGGGAAACGTAAATATTGGGTTGCCTCCTAAAAAGCGCTTTTCTTTATTTACGAGTCTTGTAGCTAGACTCGAAGTCACACGTCCTTACGTGACTTCTCCTTCATCGTCCATTCTAGTCACATATTCGGGTCCAAGCTTTAAGCATTCCTTATAAAATCATAATATTTTACATACTCCACTCCTCTTCTATTGTCTTCTTTGTTCCTAAGGTAGACTGATTTTGTGTGCTCTTTTTCTAAGTCTGACAGTGAGATGTACTGTTCTATCATATGGGGCATCTTATAGGCAACTTCATTGGCCCCGTTAGTGAATCTTACAACACCTTAGGTGGGTCGTGAGTCATGTTGGATATTTCCACAAAAGGTTTCCCTAGTACTACTTATGACAACCTAGGGTCTATAATTGAACTAATATCCTTAACAATCATGAAGCCTACAATATAGGTAAAGTTTCCTACGAAGACATGCATTCCCTTGATCCTTCCTGTGAAATTGCTAACTCCTCTATTTGAGTTTTCCCTAGGGTCAAGTTTTCTCCTCATGATCTAAGTATACATCATTCGGGTCATGATGTTTAGAGGGGAGTTAGGGTCAATGTAGGCTTTTTCCACATGCACATGCCCAATGTTGCATGGTATCTTCAGGTTTGATGGGCACCCTTCCATGATGATGGGGTTCCTTAGAAATATCAAAGGGATTGGGCTACACATGAGGTACTTGTGATATGCGAGTTCACTCCTAGTTGGGAATATGTCAAAATATTCTGCTCCTACCCCTTCGGTTGTTGTACTCCCTTCCTCTTTAGGTTCTCCTTCGCTAGAGTCATCATTCTTTCTATTTAACTCAATAAACATAACTTCTCCATCGTCCCACTTTGTGCAAACGACCTCGATGTCAGATGATTGAGGAACCAATCTGAGCGATTCGAAGAATGAATTAAATTTGAGGACTTTTTCGGTGATGAGTGCAACTGACGGATCTGGCGGTGTAGAAGGGTTGACATGGATATTTTTTGGGATGTCCTTTTCTTCTTCCTTATTCTCTTTTTCTTTCTCATCATAGGAGTCGCTTTATTTCTCAGAATGGATTGTGACTGCGTTGATCGAACCTTGGATATGGTTTGAGCATTGCGGGTCCATATTTGGGTAAGAATGAGCAGACAAAACTAGGGAAGTACTCAGTTTTGGGTTCTTAACCATATCGCTAGGTAGTGCTTCTATTATTCGATCGGTGATGGCCTTCAATATTGTGTCAATTTTGTTGGTCATATCGCTTTGTTGCTGTTTGAAGTCGGCTTCAAACTTTGTTAGTCTAGCGTCTTGAGATGCCATGAAGTTGGATACTAATCCTTCTAGATTTGATTGATTGTTAAAGCTTTAAGGACGGTTGTTGAAGGAACGGTCTGGGATTGAACCATTGGGTTGGAACCGGTTAGGTGGGTTTGAAAAATTATTTTGAGAATTTTGGGGTTGTCTCCGCCTAAGTTTTGGGTGACTTCTCCATGATGGATTATAGGTGTCACCAAGATTGTTTTGCTCGGGCTTAAAAGTATACCACTTACCTTCCACTTCATCGGTACGCGAGGATGCGTATTCAACAAAGGCTTGTTTGGGATCTTCCATGCAATATTGAGTGTCGTGAGGACCACTACAGATTTCACATGAGGTAGTGACTTTGTTTACTTGAGTAGGTTGTGTCAGAGCAAGATGAGCTTCCATCAAGCGTTGGACTTGATTTTCAAGCTCGATTAGACGACGGTCGGATGTACTCGGGACATCTTGAGGCAAAGCGATTGCCTTGACCGGCTTAGCGAAATCCCTTGGGTCGTTCCAACTTTCATTGTCATAGAGGGCGAGGTCCTCTAATAATGCCCAGGATTCTTTGGCGTTTCGGTCACGAAGCTTACCACCGGCCGATTGGTCAATGGTTCGTCTCGTGACGGGATTGACATGGTCATAAAAAATTTAGACTTGGAGCCAAAGGTCGATGCCATGATGAGGGACTTTTTGTAGTAAGTCCTTGAAACGAGTCCATGCTTCTGAGAGAGATTCTCCATGATGTTGTTGGAACATCAGGATATCATTGCGGAGTTTTGCGGTCCTTCCCGGTGGAAAGAATTGAGCAAGGAAATGAGTAGTAAGATCCTCCCATGTGGTGATGGATCCTGCTGGAAGACGTTCAAGCCAGTTGCTAGCTTGATCGTGAAGGGAAAATTGAAATAAACGCAGGAACGTTCTTTCCCTGTTTTCACCGTCAAGGTCAAGTGAGTCCACAAGTTTTAGGAAATCCTTGTGTGTGTTATCTGATATCTGCCATTCCAATTGCCTTCTTTGTTGTCCGATATCGACTAAAACTGGCAGTACAAACTCTCTATGCCAGCAGTACAAAGTATACACTGGCAGTATAAACTTTCGTTGCCAGCAGTATTAATACAATACGAACAGTACTAATAAAACCATCGTGCAATATTAAGTATCAATTGGCAGTTGTAATCTTGCATTCGAACCCAACAGTAGTAACTTAGTATTGTTTTAATACCTTAACAATACTAATATACTCAAAGCAACATTAACATACCTTAACCTTGAATTTATGAAGCTAGCAGCATTAAGTTGTATTCGAGCAGTAGTAACACATTAACTGGCAGCACTAATCTTCTTTGGCAGCACTAATACATCAACAAGCAGCACTAACCAGACGACACTTTTAAAGTGTCACAAAACTGTTGCTAATTCATCACTAAACTACATTCTCCTTCCTCCCATAGCCTGCTGTACCATTCTTATCCACTAACCAAATACAAAACACCATGTGTCTTTAAAACCTTGTCGTGACTTTAACAGCAATAACCATAAACCTTATATTCTGTTTTCTTATTAGATTTTGGTGACAAACCCTAGCTTTTTCAAATTCACCTATTATTGAAAAACAGAAAATAGAGCACGAACAAAACCTTGTACCAAACCCTAGATCAGGAGCCCCGTGGCTCTGATACCAATTGTGGAAACCATATGATCGTTTAAACTCAAGATTGGTTAGATCTTTTATATATAGGATTAACAAAAATAACAAAGAATATAGATACAATGTAGCGGAATATAATAAACACAATTCAATGTTATTTAAACAAGATTTTATTACCATAGGTTTCCATCAAGCCCTAATTCTAGATGATCAATTCTAGAACGGTTACAATCTAACAGGGATCAAAGATCCTTGGGGCTACACACAACTTCTAGGCGTCTACTTAGAGAACTCACGCCTAGAACTCACACACACCTTTATAAGACGTCTACATATTTTCTGTGCACACAAAACTATGTGTCTATGATCTCTTTATATAGGGAGAGATCAAGACTTACAAAGGAAGATAAACATTAGACAAGTAAATCTTTTAAATATTTAGAGAATATCTTCTGTTATCTTTATCTTTCTAAGAAGATCTTCCAGAATCTACATATTCTCCACCAGCTTGTAGAATTCTTTAATGACATTTTTAGTCCTTTTGTTTCATTCTTTTATTTATTTTGTCTCATAAAATATTGAATCCCAACAATAAAGAAAGTACGATGTCAGAAAACGAATACGGATACTTCTTGAAACTAATCTTCACGTTCGCGGCGAATTCAGGATTTCTCTTGGAATTTCACTAACTTGATGATTTGGAAGCGGTTCGCTTTAGTCGTTCAACGTCTCGGTCCTAAGTTTCTATCGGTTCCTCGATGGAACGAAGCTTGTCGGTGGTTTTCCGAAGTTGGTACGCAAAGTCACGTCACGGGTCCTAAGTTTCTATCGGTTTCCATCGAATGGAACAGAAGCTTGACGTGTTGGATTTCATCCAACGGAACGATAAGTGTTTCGTCGGACAAACACTTCTTCAAGTTTGATGCATGGATCGCGATATGAATACTACTTAGTCAGTACGGAATTTGAGTCTATAAGCGACTGGTCTAACTCTATCTAACTAACACTTAAATAAAAGATCAGCGCATTTGTAGTTTTTTGCTTTCAGCACGACCTAAACTCTAACTTGAAATTCTAAAGGTCAGCGCAACTCTTTGATGATCATGTGCGGTTTGAATTCGACTCTTTATCTAAGTGATCCTTTAGGTTACTTCACAAATTATTTATGGTACAGTAAGTAGGTTATCTCTAAATTCTTGGTCCAATAGACGGTGTTTGACACTTATTTCCATAAAGTGTCTCTAATGATGCAGCATTAATGTCGTCATTATACAAAAATTCCACTAAAGGTATATATTTCAATCTTTTCCAAAACATAACACACAAGCGCGTAGCATATCCTCTAAACATTGAGTAGTCTTCTTACTTCGGTTGTCTGTTGTAGTTGATAAGCGGCGTTCATATCCAGACATGTACCCAAACTTTCTAAAGTGACTACCAATAACGAGATGTAAATCTGCTATCTTTGTGTGCGAGAATCAAAACTGGCACTGCAAGTTTTGGGCTACTTCTACTTATAACTCTCTCTTTAGCCGTTCCATTACATCGGTCTCCTACTTAACTTTTTGTCAATTAATCCAATAGAGCGATTTCACTTAGAAGGCTAAAATCAGTGAATGTGAAGCTTTTATTACCTAGGTCCTATGTACTTTTATTAATTGTGTCATTTGCTTCAACTTCATGTCTATTAAAACTTTTGATGGTGCAAGAATCTCCTAATCTTCACAATTCTACTCACTTAAAGATAAGTCAATTGTAGGGAATCTCCTAGTTTCCTTTCATGGACGGTCTCTCGATTTTAGCTATATAACAATGCAACTAATTTGATCATACTGGTTTGGGAATTGTCCTAGGGTGACTTGCGGTCAAATTCTATTTCTCGGCTGAAGGTGCGGTGTATGATATGGTTAACTCTACTCGCTAAGGTTGTGTAAAGATCTACTATGTTTACTAATACGGACACCCATGACAAAAAACGTAGGAATACGCACACGAAATCTTAACCTAAATATCAATAATAGAAAATATCAATAGAAAATAACAGAAACATCAATAAAAGGAAAGTTTTGAGGTGACTACTCCCAGCATATCATGGTCTTCCCTAAATGTAAAACCGCGTATTTAAGGTCACTATAAATTTCAACTTATATTTAATTTTCTAAGTTCATAAAATTTTACTTTTCATTATTTCGTCGTTTTAAATAAAAATCGTCGATTTTAAATAAAAAGTGCTATGCATTAAAAATTTGTCCGTTTTAACGATCGAGAAACCAACAACTCCGTATTTGGGCCTTGAGTGCCTAATTATTTTTATTTTTATATTTTTCATTTTTTTCTTATGTTTTAATTGCACCCGAATCGAAAATAGCGTTTTAGGAAAAATTAGCGGGCCATGACAAGTTTTAGGGCCCGAGACTTTTAAGTTACATCAAATTAGCAAAATTTGAGCCAAGCCCACTCCCCCTCCTTCTTTGTTCGGCCGACCAAATCAACCCAACGCCTTTGCTATATTTGCTTTCCTTCTTTTTAGCAACTAGATACAAATAATACTTTTACTTAAACTAAAACATACCATTTATAAACCAAACAGCCTCCTTTTATTATTTTAGGCTCCATCAAAACACTAAACCAAACACCCCCTTAACCTTCCTCCATATATATACTTCAATTTTTTTAATGTATTTTTATTGACTAAAAACGAAGTTTAAAAAAACTAGAGTGAAACGGAGTAAAAAGCGGAGTTAAAACTAGGGATAAAATTAAAACGAGAACACTGAACGATAACCCGTTATTAAAATAAGATGAATTTTTTCAAAAAAGATCCTGAAGTGAAACTAATTTTCCTACAAACTTTATATAAAAAGAAAATTTTTTAAAAAAGATTTTTAATTTTCTGAATATTTTTCTATTTTTTATGATTTTTAACGATTTTAAAGAAAAAATTTATGGAATTAAAAATTCTAAAAAAGCTTTTAGTAAAACATTCTAGAAAAAATAGCTTAGCTTTAACATACCTTAGGAATAAATAAGACTAAAAGTTGTAGCTTATTAAAATAGCCACGAAATTAGCATTAACATACTTATTTTGCTTATAAAACTAAATAAGGGTGTGTACTTATATTAAAATGTCTGGGGAATAATTACACAGCGGATCGAGCTATTGGATCAATTGGTTAAACGTGGAATGTTTTATATATGAGGAGGTCGTGGGTTCGAGGTAGGCAAAAACACCCACTTTTTTGCAACTTATTGATTTTTTTCTTTTTTTTTTGAAAAAACAAAATACTATGACTTTATAGAGGACACCACAATAAGCTACTTTAACAAAGGAAAAGTAAGCTAAACACCCTAACTTTAAGCTCTAAAAAACATATAACATCAAAAAACTTATTTAAGCTGTTGGTCAAAGTGAGAAGGCTTTCTGGCTTAATTTTCACTTAATGCATTATAACAAGCCTCAATTAAGCTCAATATAAAAAGGAAAATTGTTCTTAGAAAGCGTCATAATGTGCCTTAATCATAATAATGAAAAGATAATCTATGTAAATACTTAGAAACAACTGAAAGTGAAGATAAAGATAGCATACTCAGGAAATGAGCCAAAGTAGCACAAAATTCAAATGTGCGCTTAAGAAAGTTAAAAAGCTATCTAGACTTTAAGAATTTAAGGACTTATATAAACTACTCCTAATACGTCTTATATATAAGCTATAAATATCTAGACTCACTCTCAGCTAAATTAAACAAATCTAAGAATTTCTACTTAAAGTTTCTACTGTTTTTGATCGTTTTCAGCGCTTTTTTATGAATATGACAGCATAATATTGCTAAGTCTATAAGCTAGAAAGAACAAATTAAAGTCTTAGTATAACTTTATTAAGCTTATTGCTAATCTAAGTCTACTTGAACTAAGCTCCTATAATCAGCTACTTAAACTTAAACTAAAGCTAGGTGTAAAGTGACTGTACTACTTTAATCAGTAGTATTGGTCCACACTTTGCACTAATATGAACTAAGAGTGCAAGGTTACATATGGGTATTCATGCCACTTAACTCACTCAAGTGAGTGTTAGAACATAAAAACAAGCACTAACAAGCATTATTTTTGTTGGACTTGGTTCCATAATTTTTGCCAAAAAATATGCTATGTAGAAATGCCTTGGTGCCTAGAATACACAAATTTGAACTCTCTGAAATTGATCAATTTATACATCTAACTTTTGAAAATCATCTTTTTACTAATCTCTAATGATTTAATCATACTGACTATAAGTAAAAAAACCAAGGCTCACTTTACTATGTGGAGGTCAAAGATGTGTTATGCCAATCCACTCCTTTATTTACTTGGCAGTTTTGAATAAATCTTTTTAAAATGAAATCTACTTAATTAAATCCTTATATCCAGATGTTTAACAGATTGTTGCAGTGATCTTAAATATACATATAAATACTACTGAATTAAGCTAGAATGCAGGTTCTAAGAAATTACACTAATATTTTTTTTGTTTTTTATGGATTATTAAGACAACTATGAAAAACTAAGATCTAATATGATAAGACTAAAAACAGTTGGAGTATTAATAGATTTATAAGCTCAAGTTGAGAAGAACTTAAGCATAATAAGTAGTTGATTAAGCAATTAGCAGTTTTTACTTCTAAAGAGGCGATAGTTAAAGCTAAATATATTAAAGAGACAAAGAATCTAGGAGGAACATACTTTAAACTTCAGCTGATGAAACATGAAGCTAAATTTCAAAAATAACATGCTACAAGCTCTAGCTTATTCTTGGGTCGGTATATGCTAGTGTAAATCCTTGATGGAAGTCACCATCCCATTGCATTAAATCTCCCCTTCCTTAAGCTTTCCACTTCGTTAAGCAAAGGTATTTATGAGATTTAGAGCGAATTTTAGGCCTTAGGTTGATGATTTAGTTTTAATTCAGCTCACCATAATTATGCTTATCGTCTTATTAGAGCTTATTAAGGCTAATTAACAGATTTGCTTATTGAGAGAGCTTATGACTTTAAATGAGAGCTTAAAAATGAGATTTAAAATTCTAAAAACTGAATTTCATTAATTAAAGAAACTGATTTAATTATTAAATAAGTGAATAATATCATTTAAGTAAAAGAATACAAAATTAGATAAACTAAAAATTACTAAAACCTTAGATAGTGTGTGTGTGAGAAAGTGGTGGCCTATTTATAGCCTTTTGGAGAAGTCTCTAGCCCTCCTTTGCTTGCTCTTAATCATTCTATCTCTGCTTCCTTTTACTTCAATCATTTGTTCTTGTTGTGGGTCCGTTTGGGTTTAATTATGCACAATTTAGGATTGCAGGTAGCATTCCTGTGATGGTGACTTTGTGCTAGTTCTATGAGGAATTGCAGTACTAATAAACCCTTTATGATTTTGGCTTCACCTTCATAGCGCGTGTGCTCTATGCTTGAGGGACCATGATTCTCTTCGTTTTGTTGATACTATCCCTGCCATATTGGTTGTAGAGCCACTTGAATAGATCTTCCCTGCCCATCAATTCCTCGAAAAAAGCCTTATGATTTTTTACCCCTAGGTAAAAACAGGGGACGATGGATGAAGAGTATCTAGTTTGCTCCCTTATTTTTGACAGTGTATAAATGTTATAGGTTTGGGTATTTTTCCTCATTTGGCACTTGTCCTTCCTTTTCTTATTTTCTAGTTTTATAATAACTTTCAAAAAGTGTACGTTTAGCCCTCTGTTTGGTTTCATTAAAAGGGAAGTGGTACTAATGTTCCTTAGGGCTTATGACTCCGGGGTATGTGGTTATTTGGGCTCCATTAAGGTTTTTAGGGCCCACATAAGAGGTTGAGGGGCTTATTTTTGTACCTTTTGTAAAAATTTGAGGGCTAAAATGGAATTTTGTGGTCTTTGTTGACTTTTGTTGACGCCCATTGAGGTGATTTTCTTTAGACTGGATTTGACTGAGGCTTGAACCTTTTATGGATGCGGACTTTGATTCTTTGGTTCGTTTTGTACCACTTCAGATTCTCGTGTCGTGATTGCTTATTTTGATTGTTTTTTTGTGATTCTGATATTCCGTAACACAGATACAAGCATATTTTTCCATTTTTTGGTCTGTTATTGGGTTTTTTTGGGTTGTTTTAAGCATAAATGGATATGTGTATTTTTACAGAACTTATCTGCAGCATAGGCAACGAAAATCGTAACTGCTAACGCTACTAAACGAGCAACTGGAGCACATGATTATTCGATAATCAGTACCACTCCTAAAGATAGACCTTTAGCTCAAAGTATTGCTTTGTTGCGAAATTAACTGTCTGAACTTCTCATTTTTTTTGTCTAAACCTCACTTTAGCTTTATCACTGTCTTCGCCTCAAATAGTTTTGTCGATGTAGTTCCACAAGACTTCGTGTCTGTCAAAACTAATTTAATGTTGCATCCTGTATTGCTTCAGATCCATGCAGAGATATCAGAATTGCCTCCTTATGTTCTCTTGGTTCTTTGTACTCACTATGAGCCGTGAAACATACAGACATTTCAGGTTCTGTGGTCAAGCTGTTGTATTGTTTGCATGGATTTTGTGGATGTCACTATCGTGTTCTATGGAGTGAATCTTTTTTTCCATTGGTATTCATGACTCTGTTGTTGAAATGAATGCATATTTCATTATCAATATTGAATGAGGGAGACTCTTGCAATGTCTTTTTACGCGTGTACAGAAGGGATTGATAGAATTAATTTGTCAGCATCGATGCATTCGTGCCTTGATCATTGCGTTTTAATTCAGCATGATATTTAGTGGGAGTGATGTGCAAATATTCTTCAAACAGAAGAAATGATTGACTAGAACATTCACAGAGAAAAATTTTAAAATGAAATGTTGAATATGAAATGTGCGATTCTCCTTTTGTGATCGGAATCTGTTTTGTCTGTCTAGAGAAACAACATTTTCATTTTTCTCTTTTTTCTAGCGGGAGCACGGGGCCAAGAGTGTCGTAATCTGGACGCCTTTGGTCGCTACTTTGAACTTAATGGTCTGACGGAGATATTGTCAACAGACGTATCTTGCTCGATTGGGTGTGAGGTCTGAAAGGATTTAGAATCGACGTTATTTCATGATAGCACGGGTCGTCGAAACAACTATGTCAGGAGCCATCAATTAGCTGGGTCCTGAAACACAAATTGGTTAGAGACCCAGTAACTATTTTGAGTAGTAGATCTCAACGATACCGTTTCTCACCAAATGGAGTTGGTTTTTCATTTGCGTCAATGTTAGGCTCCAAATGGCTATGTCTTGTAGTTGACTTTATGTTGAAATTAGACGAGAAGGATAGCCAATACACCATTCTTTAATGGTGATTCTTTGTCACTTAGTGATAGTTAGTTAAAAAAGTTGAATAAGATGATGAAAATTAATGGAATGGACCACCCTGTCAATTAGGTTTCTTCAAACTAGAGTTTGAAGAATATTTATTGAAGGAGGGGTGCATTATTTAAATTATGCTTTTTGATGTCCCAATGAATTTTATTCTTCAACACTTGATGGTGACTTGAGATTGAATTTCCTGATTTTGGTTTGGGGAAGTTCTAGTAGATTGTTCATTCTGATCTAATGGTAGTGATGAAGGGAACCAACTGGATCAAAAGCTCTTGAAGCAACAAATAGCTACCGGATCTGGTGTGGTGAAACAGTTAGTGGTGTGGATGATTTATGTAAGCTCATTAAACAATGGTGTCAACAGGATCTCGATAGTATTTCTTGGCTAATGGTTGGACACATATAGTGTTGGACGAAACTGAGTTTTGCTTGAGTCCTGAACCTGATTGTATCCGAGGAGTCATCAAAGAAGGCGCAGGTGTCTGAATACTTGATTTAGTTACAGGAGCAGTGACCTTGACCATTTCATAAGTACAGTACTGCTCTGTCGTAGTGAGGGATGTTGGTGGGTGAAAGTTGTAATGATTGATCTACTTACCAAAAGGGAGGAGATACTGGTGTAGAGTGCAGAGATCGATGACTGGAAGTATTAGTAACAGGAATAGATGAATGTAAATATTGTTGTTAGGAATAGTGCCTAGGATTCAACTTCGGTTTCCATAGTAGTTTTTCATGGTTCATCTTTTACTTATATATTCTCTTGATTGTTGTAGCTTCCGTGTTGATTGGTGGAGGAGTGACCAGTGACGACGGCTTAGTAGATGAGACATCTGTGAAGGGAGCAATCACTGGAGGAGTTGACGTTACTGTCTGATGACTTGGATCAGGTATGGTGGAATCAGACTCCTCTATAACTTTAGATTTCTCCTGATCATCTTCGGTTGGTTTGTCATAAAGAAATTGATCCCCAAAGTTATAAGTGTCATCGAGATTTTTCATGGAAGACATAGAACCAGAATGACTTTCTGGATTTTCTTCGATGACACGTTCGTCTGTTATGAGCTTCAGGTTTTCATGAACCTTTGGGTAGGCTGTCGCGAGGAATTCATCATCCATGTGCTCAGGGTTTGGTCCAGCAAGAGACACATGTAATTTTCCAGAGTTTGATCCAGTCTGGTCTTCTTGCATGGGCTCAGGGTCTGGTCCAGACACAATTCTTGCATGAGTAGCATGAACTTCTCTTGCAACAGCTTCTTCTTCAGCTTCAGTTAAGCTGATAGATTTACCTAATTCCAAAGCTAAGTCTGGTTTAGGGATGATGTTGTCATGCAGGAGTGATCTCTAAGGCCTTCCGAAAAAGATCAGCACTCAGAGTAAACCATTTTTCATCAAGTTTGAAAGCTATAAACCCCAGTCTTTGCATCATGAGTCAGAGTATTCCAGAACAGCTGAATGTAGATAGAAGGGAATTTGCTGATGCAGTGAATGCCCTAACGAAGTTTGTGTTCTTGAAATATCAACTGAAATGTGGAAGATAGGATTCTTCTGCAACTTCTGTAGCTCTTAGAGAAGGTTTCCCTTTCCAATCTGTAACTGTTCTGAGCAATGAAGGATCTGTTCATCTCATCTTGTAGGTTCAGGTGCAGGAATATTCTCTTCTGCCATCGTATCTGTTAAAGAATATCAACAAAGATAGACAAACATAGCATATAATCAACGTTAGATAAAGATGTTCGCCTTGAGTTTGACATGCCCTTGATATTCAGATTAGCACAAAGATATTCCACATTAGAGTCACTGGATATTGGGCTTATTGGGCCAAGACATGGACAATTAGCCTAAGACGCTGTCCAACAGATCACCAAACCGCCATGCAGTAGATTAACATTCCGCCATCAAGAATATGCAGCCGCTATCACATAGCATATAATCAACGTTAGATAAAGATGTTCGCCTTGAGTTTGACATGCCCTTGATATTCAGATTAGCACGAAGATATTCCACATTAGAGTCACTGGATATTGGGCTTATTGGGCCAAGACATGGACAATTAGCCTAAGACGCTGTCCAACAGATCACCAAACCGCCAT
>BQNB010004842.1:60027-105438 GCA_026074375.1 Tanacetum coccineum
TTTGGCTTATGTAGATCAAAAATGATGAATGGGATTGTGGCACTCCACTCGCCGCCAATGCGGAAGGATGACGCCGAAAAGAATGGAAGGCTCTTTCGCTCTGCTGGATGCGTCGGATCCCGTAGAACAAGCAAGCTCTTTACCCTCAAATTCAAACATGTGGGCGCAAAAGGCTATCCTGCTCTATTGTTACGTAGCAATAGAAGCCTGCTTATGTTGCTTCGGCGGCGTTTCGCCTTCTCTTCGCTCTGGACAGGAGCGCTAGTGGACACGGGGAGGGAGCAGGCGAAGCGTGTCGTTCGTAATGGAAAGAAAGAGACCACTACTTCGCTTTTTTGTTGGATCGCCGGCGCGAACACAGTGGTCTCTGACCAGGACCAGGAACCAATTCGAATTTGGATCTTGACATGTCGGTGGTTTTTAACCGTAGGCATTTTGCCAGGAAGTTGGTGGGCTCATCATGAATTAGGTCGGGGTGGCTGGTGGTTTCGGGATCCCGTGGAAAATGCTTCTTTTATGCCTCGGGTATTAGCTACAGCTCGTATTCATTCAGTAATTCTACCCCTTCTTCATTCTTGGACCTCGTTTCTGAATATTGTGACTTTTCCATGCTGTGTCTCAGGAACCTTTTCAATACGGTCCGGATTGCTAGCTCCCGTTCATAATTTTGCTACAGATGATACACGAGGAATCTTTTTATGGTGGTTCTTCCTTCTAATGACCGGCATATCTATGATTATTTTCTCCCAGATGAAGCAGCAGGCATCGGTCCGTAGAACCTATAAAAAAGAGATGGTTGTGGCGCGAAGCACTCTTGTGCACCTACGTCACTCGGCTCGCGCGCAACCCCGCCCCGTTATGTTATAGAAGAATTGAGCTTCTTGCTGGGCTGGTTATTCAGAGCCGGCAATTGGCTGTCGGATTTCGTCCCGCAACTAGAATAAGATCGCTTCGGGGGTCACTGTGATGTGGCTGAATGTAGAGCAGCCCGCCCTTACAGCCTTTGATCAGTAGATCATTTAGAACTTCGGAAGATGGTCAAGGTAGTTGAATAAAGAAAAATCGGGATCAGCTGCCTTTACTTTATTTAAGGGGGTCTTGAATCTCTCGAAGGGCTTTGAGAAGAGGGGCAACAGGGAAGATGCCGAGAATGGCCGTGTCTATGGGTATTACCGGTCTTAGTATGAATCTGTTGCAAATGCATGTGAGGGAGGAATGCCTTCATTCAAATTTAAAACTTGTCGTCTACTTGAAGGAAATGTTTGGAACAGGGAACTTACAATAATACAACGCCGCATTCTTCGAAGATTGAGGAACAAGACGAGATCTATTAAGAGAATGATTTATTCTCGAAAAAATCTGAATAGTTACATCCAATTACAAACTACACGAAAGTTGCCCCTTTTTCATGGAGATTTACCCATCACAGAGATGCATAGAGGAACAGAACGAACTTCATATATCCCTTTTCCACTCAATCCAGAAACAAGATCGGACGTTATTCCGGTTCGTCTCCATTTTAGTGAAACTCTTCCTCAAGCAAGGCAGCCGATAAGTCATCGAAGGCTTTGTGTGAATAATGTAATAGTCAGCATTACTTCTTTTCAAGTTTCCCAAGGTTCTTTCATATCTTTGAAAGAAAATGATGCTATAATCTATTCAGAAATAAGGAGATCCTTCTATATCGAAATTTCAGTTTCTAAAATCATAGGAAAATTCCTGGATAGCCCGGTAAGAATGTGGAGAAGAACCAAAACGGAATGGTTCCGCTTACTTAAAACTAAGAGGGGATGCCGCCTACTACTGAAAGACCCGTTTTTGCAACAGTTGCGTTCTTCTATGCAAGACGAAGACTTAGAAAGAACAAAGAAGTTTGGATCCGAAAAAGTATGCTTAGGCAGTTCTTTCGCTGAACACAAGAGAATAAAGAGGAATTTTTATCATTTCAAATCGATATTCTTATCGAAGAGAAGGAACGAAAAAACCCTAAATAGAAAAAGAAGCCCTATAGTTTACAACTCTTCTTTCTATAGTAATTTGACCTCTTGCTCCACCCATCAGTCTTCTATGAAGAGAAAAAGAAAAAGCTCTTCCCTATCTACTCATTATTCGGAGGTGAATTATAGAACACCAAAAGCTGTGCTATCTTATGGACCTAACATAGGTCACATCCCTCACGTGCGCCAAGAGCACATTCGATAGCATCCTCTTAAGGTTTAAAGATCCAAACCTTCTTCTTCTTAGCGGAAACGCACGTGGCCAAAACATATAAAGATCGGCATAGTCGCTCATAGGGGCATATCTCTCCGGATAGAGGATAGTCTAGATCTTGATTCACTATTTCCATTTTTTTTCTTTTTAGTTTGAGTGAACACCCGGTAGCCAATCGATCAGGACTAGGAGCTGCACCAAGACGGATTAGTTCGCCTTCGGGTTCTTAAGAAGAAAAAGAAGATCCCGGAGTTCTCTTTCTAGCCCGGAGTTCTCTTTCTAGGTTGAGGAGATTGCTTTGACTTTCTTGTTAACCCTACCCGAAAGAGAGTGAGTGGCGGATTCAGAGAAAAGCTATTCTTCTTAGCAGTTTCACAAGTGAATGGAATTATTCTTCCCCCGAGGGTGACTTCACTACCTGGATCCTCATCTCTTGAACTCGTTCTGGCAGCTAGTTTAATGGCACCGGCATCTCATCTAGTCTAGATCGATTCCCTAAGAGCTTCTTCTCTAGCTCGGGTGGTGACTATTCGTCGGACGAGGAGGCGGAGTATGAGGAGGAGGAGTAGGCGTTTTGTGGTATTGTAACGTTTGTCGTCTCAAAAGGAAAGAGCTAGCAAAACCACACCAATTCCTTTCCAATTAATCTATGACAGGGCAGGATAGCTGCCATCAACCCATTCAGAGCGAAGGGCCTCCAGAGACCATTGCAGAAGAATAAGAGCCTTTATGCTTGAGCCTTGAGCGAAAATCATTGACCTTGGCGCTGGTTTGATTCAGGGACCATACCGCATTTCATCTCAAAGAGGATCTAACTCTTTCTTTCCGGCTTAGCCGAACTACTTGGCTCGGATCAATTCACTCTTTCTTTATCGCAAGCAAATAGCCAAAGAGCTGATGAAAGAGCACCGTCTTCTCTTATTCCTGAAAACATCTTCAGAGCAGTTATTACAAAATGCTCGCATCCCTCTACAGGAAAAGCAAGCAAAGACCTCCCCTTTGGTTTGGTGGCCTCCTTCCTTGATAAGAGTGAAAGCAGAATCAGAATCAGACTCTTGGATGTGGGATCTTGCCTAAATTAATTTCCATTAAGTGGGGTAAGTCTCAAAAAGCATTTCACGTGCACTCGACTTCTCCCCTTACTCCAAGAGCCGAAACAGCCCCTATTCCTTCAACAACAGTTAGGCCTTTTTCTAATCCTACAATCAGAAAAGGCTACCGACTTGGCCTACTTTGACTACGCTATTCTTCTCATTTCGAAAGAAGAAGTAGCCCCGCCGACGACAACAGATTCAATAGCTGGGGATCTTGCTAATAATGAAACTCCTAACCTTAAATCATAGAACCGGGGATTATTTCCAAGAATCCGAAGTTGGAGCGGGGAAAAAAAAATCCCCAGTGGGTAGGGAAGCTGCCCATCCGTTATAGTTGCTTCAGAAAGAGAAATTGGAAGGTTGGGCGATCTCCTATCCTGTCCGGTCGTTGTGGCAAGCGAATCTATTGAGAGATATATTGAGCCGGTAAGCGGGATTGACTTGCCGAATAGTGATATGATGTCACGAAAAACGGCTGCTCATTTCGTATCTTGAAGAAAGTCAAGCAGGAATAGATGGCCTGCCCTAGCTATATTACATCCTACTTTGATAGCACAGGAGTGCTTTCATTCCCTGCCACCCGCTTCTATAACTGGCTATTCCTTATCGGCATTTCAAGACAAAATCTTTCATGATCCATCCCGGAATTGGATAGAGAATAGTTGGGATATTCAACAGGGAGGGAACAGAAGGGGATGGGAATCAGTAGTAGGATCGTCGATACGGGTCTTCTGGCTCCGTGGCTCCTGACCTTGGAAGATGGGATTCCGAGACCAGGACCCTTTTTCATAACTTCCGCTCGTTGCGTACCTTGCTCCACTACTGTACGAATAGCATTTCCCGCTGCAGTTTGAGCAGCAAATGGTGTCCCTCTTCTTGTACCCCGGAATCCACAAGTACCGGCGGAGGCCCAATAAACCACCCGACCCCTTACATCTGTAACAGTCACAATGGTATTGTTGAAGCTTGCTTGAACATGAATAAGTCCTTTTGGTATTCTACGTGCACTCTTGCGTGAACCAAGACGTCCATTCTTACGTGAACCAGTTTCTTTTTTTTCTTTCATTCCGGGGAAAACCTCCTTGAAGTATCAACTAATGAGGGAGGAGTGAGATTATACAACCCGCCCTTTCTCTTTTTTTTTTCACAAATAGTCAAATTTAGGATTCTAATTCGGAATATCAGAAGGATGTACCATATCTAAAACAAAATTGATCCGCCGATTCTTCGAACTAGCCTCCGGGTCTGTCAATTCATACCTCGGAAGTCTAAATAATTACAATCCCCATCCCGCCTAAAATTGGAAGAATTCGTTGATAGTTAGAATAGATTCGTAGACCAGGTCGACTGATCCGTTTTCAATTTTGAAAAGTTCTGTTAGGTTCTTAGTAGCAATCGGCGACCCTTTTTTTCTTTTACTTCACAGAGCTTTTCGTCTCCTTGATAGCTGGAAGTTCTCCAAAAGTATGAAAAGCTGGAGGACTTTGTACCATCCATTCCGGTGTGGTTGGATTCTGTTCAACAGCCCAAGGACTTGGAGCGCATCTTTTGTTGTTTCCACTGCTTGAAGTGATGCTCGACACAACGAAGAAAACGACAAATCCCAACTAAGATATATAGAGCCAGACTGCTAAGGGCATTCCATCAAGCGTAGATCTGGATAATCTGGAATGCGACGTGGCATTACCCGAAAGCCCTAGAAATGCATAGCGAAAGAAGGTCGGATTAACCCGAAAAAAAGTGATGAAAAATTGGATTTGACTAAAGTTTCAGGTTATGTTGACCAAAGATTTTTACCTTACCCAATAGTGATGAAATCATGCAATAAAGCAAAAAACGGCTCCCATAGAAAGTACTTAATGGAAATGTGCAACACATAATAGTATCATGTTAGCGCAATGTCTAGCCCGATTGCGGAACTATTCCAGTTGAGTCCCCTATGGTGAACAAAAATATGGACCCTACAGCAAATAACATGGGTGTTTTGTATTGTATCGACCCCCCACATGGTAGCCGATCCAACTTATGATTTTGATTCCAGTGGGGACGCTATGATCTTGGTAGCTGCGGTTGAGTAGGCACGGGTATCAACGTCTTAAGCCCACAGTAAACATATGATGAGGCCAAACAATGAGATCCAGAACACACCTATACTGATCATGGCATAAACCATGCCTAGATACCCGAAGACCGGTTTTCCCGAAAAAGTCGAAACGATATGACTTATGATACCGGATCCAGGCAGAATGGGAATATACACCTCTGGATGACCGAAGAACCGAAAGAGATGCTGGTATAATATGGGGTCTCCCCCTCCAGCGGGATCAGAAAAGGTTGTATTAAAGTTTCGATCGGTTAATAACATGGTAATTGCCCCTGCCAGTACCGGAAGTGATAATAAAAGTGGGAATGCTGTCACTAGAACGGACCACACAAATAGGGGTGATCTATGCATAGTCATTCCAGGTCCACGCATGTTGGAGATAGTTGTTATAAAATTGATAGAACCTAAAATGGATGAAATACCAGATAGATGAGGACTAGAAATTGCTGAATCAACTGCTCCTCCAGAATGGCTGGTAATACCACTTAAGGGCGGATAGACCGTCCACCCAGTGCCACTACCCACTTCTACTAAGGCTGGGCTTAATAGGAGCAAGAGACTTGGTGGCAACAACCAGAATGAAATATTATTTAATCGTGGAAATGCCATGTCAGGCGCACCTATCAGAATCGGAACAGACCAATTACCAGATCCACCTATCATCGCCGGCATAACCATAAAAAATATCATTAAAAAAGCGTGAGCCGTGATTAAAACATTATAAAGTTGATGATTCCCACCAAGAATTTGATCGCCGGGTCGTGCTAATTCCATACGAATCAGTACTGAGAAGCATGTGCCCATCACTCCAGCAATGGCACCAAAGATGAAATATAGAGTCCCTATATCCTTGTGGTTAGTGGAGAACAGCCATCGGACCGGATTTGTCGTAAAATTGAGATTCTTTCGTTTTCTTCCTTATCAGAGAGGGTTGTTGAGCGGGGCTTCTTTTTGAAAAAGGGGGAGTGAGGATTGGGGAAGGTCCGGAAAGCCCTCACTTTATTGATGGGGCATTTGGATCCTTCCTCTCGACAAAACAGAAAATACCAAAAAGTTCGAATTCACACATGGATTCACAAGAAATCGAGAGTTTCTAGTAATAGTAGGTATGTATTACTTTCCACTCCCAGCCAACAAAGATCGTGATACATCGCCGCAAGTAATTGCACGTTGTCCCCCGGCACTAAGGCGTCTATGACGTCATAGGCATTCTTTCCGGGCGGCAACACCACATTATTATTGGTAAACAGCGGCGACTCTTTCGCTCAGCTGCTCCTTTATGGTATTTGCAACTGACTCATCCACTTTCTCCGTATAGTTGTGGATTGTTAAATTGCGTAGCCGGGCGACTCGCCAGCTGGCTAAGATTTGGAGAGCCGCAGGTAACGCTAATCCGGAAAGTAATTGGATGGTATAATTTAAGATGGTATCGGACATGTCAATGAAATAAAGACTTTTTGAGAAATTCAAATGATAAAAAAGAACTTGTGCTATGGCTTTTGCGCGATTGTTACTTACGATATTTCTGTCTTCTCAATTTGCTTAGATGAAAATGGTACCACTCCTTCCCCTTACACCCCTTAACTCTGAGCTATCTAGCCGAATCGATCAGACTCAGTCCCATCGCAGTATGGTGGATATTTCGGAGATAAGTAAAGTTCAGTAAGAAATTGGATAGATAGAGAGTACGGGCTGTTCTTTTGTTTTGTTTCGTGTTGTCCTCTTTAACTCGTTGACTCAGTCGGCCTTACTTAGGCCTTAGGTAGAGTCCTGGTAAGGTAGAGAGGGATAGGATCTCTAGTCCGGTAAGCTTGTAGTGGATGAACTTGCAATGGCTCTAGCTGATTGAGATAGGTTGCCTTATTCTGTATGTAGAGTCCCGGTTGCGGGCTCATTCCCATTCACAGGCACCTCAGCCAAAGCAGATATCCTTTCAGAGTGAGCTAAACTACCATTCAATTTCACTCTCTTTAATACACTCCCTTTTGATGTTAACGAAGGAAGAAGCAAGTCAAGTGGCATCAAGAGCATCCATCACACAAGTCTTTCCCTCAGTATCAATGAGAACGAGCCCCAACTCCAGAGTCTGTAAACTCATCTCCTTCGTCCTTGCCTTCACTTGACTTCCTCGTGTAGTAACTTTCACTTGCTTCCTCTCACAGTCCATCGCTCTAGTGTCTACTAGAAAGAAGTAGTAGTCTTAATCGGTTGACTAGAAGCCTATCTCACGCCCCTTCCTCCTAGCTCTAGCTATCCAAGTCCCATATTAAGTTGAATCAGATCTAGCAGCGCTCACTACTGAGGCGAAAGAAAGGAGCAAGATACGGCCGCCGGAAATTCTCGCGCAGGAACAAGCGTAGGCCTGTAGCGCGCCCTTCAACCAGGAAGAAGTGCTTTTCTTGGCGAAGCGAGGAAGCACAGTTGCGCGCCTCTCCATAGCCCCTCTATACTCTAGAGGCTATTAGTACCAAGCTTCCAGCTTGCTGTGTAATTTCATAAAGAAAGGTGTGTGAACCTCAGCGAGTCCGGGTTTCATTTCAAACTAGCCTCCTGGACTGAACCTACCTTCTTAATAGGTTATAACTATCAAGAAAGTAGGAATGGCAGAGAAAGAGATGCACTTTCTTGAGTTACAGACAAGGAACTCCATTCTGTTGACTCTACCAGATAGAATAGAACCCTTATTTTTTCATAGTCTAGTCAAAAGAAGAGTTTGATCCTGGCTCAGAAGGAACGCTAGCTATATGCTTAACACATGCAAGTCGAACGTTGTTTTCGGGGAGCTGGGCAGAAGGAAAAGAGGCTCCTAGGGTTTACGAGAATCATATATAAGATCTCGTCTAAAGGCAGAGGTGAGCTTTCTCACTATACAATGTAAAAAAAGGACCAACGACGATGAAGGAGGAGTAGGAGCTAGCTTTAATTGAAGTAGGGGCGGAATCGAAGCGAAGGAATTCTGAGTTCATGCCACGACGATCTATATGGAAGGGCAGTTTTTTTTTATGCATTCCTGTTAAGAATGAAGAAGAAGAGAGATCTTCTTTTGAACAGGAAAATTGGGTCACATCTTCTTCTATTTTGCCGGAATTCGTTGATTGCTCCGTACGAATTTACAATGGAAAAACTCCTGTTCGTTGTAAGATCACTGAAGGAGGTCATAAATTTGGAGAGTTTGCTTCTACACGGAAACGAAGATCTTCGAGAACTAATATTGGACCGGGAATAAAAAAGGGAAAAAAGTCAAGTCTAAGCGCATATGGCACGAAAAGGAAATCCGATTTCGGTAAGACTTGATCTGAATCGTAGTTCAGATTCAAGTCGGTTCAGTGAGGGCGACCGCGAAAGTCACCGAAGGGGTCAGTCTTTTCCTTCACCCCATATAAAAAAAGGCGGGGAAGGGCGTTGCAGATGTCCGGGACGGACACGACTTCTTCTAACGCTAGAAGACCACTGGAAGACACCCGGGACCAGAGCATGTCGTGAAAGAAGCACACTGGGCGGGCGCTTGCTGTCATGCTGGCAAAAGCGGGACTTTCGGTCGATTTCATTTTTTTTCTTTTGGTTTAATACGTACTCGAGTTCTAACATTTGAATTTCTCAAAAAGTCTTTATTTCATTGACATGTCCGATACCATCTTAGAGTATACCATCCAACTTCTTTCGGGGTTAGCGTTACCCGCGGCTCTCCAAATCATAGCCAGCTGGCGAGTCGCCCGGCTACGCAATTTAATAATCCACAACTATACGGAGAAAGTAGATGAGTCAGTTGCAAATACCAATGCGACAGAAAGCGCCAAAGCTTCGAAAGCCTTAAATTGAGCTTGAAATCGAGTGTCCTTGAATTGAGTCTGTCGTATCCTTCCCAACCCAAGACGACAAGGCAGTAACAGAACTACGGCAACTCCGGAACGCATCATGCGGTTTGTTTCAAGGAAAGGAAAAGGTGACTTCCGGATCAGGGATAATAAATAAAATAGAAACAAGATAAAATCGTATATCAAAACAATGTGCTTCGACCGTGTCTCCAGGGCATAGTTGAATGTAGATATCATGAATGCGAGGTGAAGGATACCAGGCCGAGAAAGCCAGGCAACCACTCCCCTATGTGTTAATCGCTAGTGTAGTTAGGGCCCCGGCACCCAGGTCTGCTGGAGAGGCCTCACCTGATCTGAGATGTGCTAATTCGGTTCAGATAGACTTCATTCAAGAATGCTGCCGCCCTTGGAATCAATAAGAAAACAAGTGTTAAGTTTCAAATCAGTGAATAAACCGAAATGAAAGAAGAGACCTTTCTCGCTCGGCGCCTAAAGTGCACTATGCTCAACTTCAACAAATGAGAGTTTTTGGTGGAAACGATGAACCGTACGAGCCAGTTAAAAGCATGGGACAGAGGGCTCATAGTACCTGCTACCACAACTATGCTATGGAAGGGAAAGAGCCTAAATCGGCCTTTTTTCTTTGAAAAAGAAAAAAAAAGCAGTACAAGGAGATTCGACCCTCGGCTGAGACTAAGTAGCTACCGACCGTTCCGACGCGCCCTTGACCTATCTTGATTAAGACCGAAACCTATCTAATCGAAAGTGGGGTCTAAATTAAGATGTCAAACAAATGGCCTGGAAAGAATCACCACTAGTAGGGATATAGATGGAGTCTCGCTCAGTAAAGAGAGTTGTAGATTCGTAGAACAGGAGAAGAGCCTTGAATTTCTATTATATTAGTCCAGCACGCTAGTTGCAATCTTTCTAAAGCAATAAGGGAATGGAGAAAGTTGACTTTGAGAAAGAAAGGCCTTCTCTTCTATTTCGATTCTAATCTTAGGAAAGGTGCGTTATCGCTTTTATTTCTCGTTAGCTAGGCTTCAATAAGGACGTTTAGGCTTTACTAATAAGATAGAAAAGAAAGGGCTTTTTCATCAGGGTGCGGAGGTTTGGAACCTTATACAAACAAAGAGCGTTTTCTTTCAAATGACAACTGCCTCTTCCTGCTGCGAGGGCCTTGCACGAAACCAAACCGCCCCCCCCCCCGCCCGCTCAAGTACCAGTTGCTTCGCAGGTAGGCCCACTTAGGTTAGAGGGGCATTGTCCCTCAGTTCTTAGCAACCCCCGGTGTGTAATCGACATGTTGTTAGCTTCAACTCGTTCGAATAAGAATTTGCAATTACCTCTGCTGTCAATTTCTTATTCATTCAGGGCGCTCGGCCGGTGCTCCTTTCTCAAACCAGAACAACTCTGAACGTTAGGGAAGATAAGGGAGGATCACCTGAGCGAACTGACCGAAGGGACTTGACTTATCCGAACCGAACGATAGCGGCTTAAAGCTAAGAGCAGCGTCGCCGCTTGATCGGCGGGGAGGAGCATCTCAAAGTATGGGGCAAAGGATCAAAGGCTTTTACTTTGTCACCCGGGATCCACCACAGGTTGGGTTTGAGAGCCGTGTGATGGGCGACTATCCAGCACGGTTCGGAGAGCACTTTTAGTCTGCGTTGGTGAATGGAAGCCCCCCTATCAAGCAAGAAAGAAGCGGCTCTTCCCACGGCGGAGTCTGCATTGACTCTATTTATTATTATGGTAAATCAGTGTATCAAGATGTCAATCTTAGATCTTATTTCGGTTCGATACGTCCACCTACTAGACTCACCTTTGGCTTTCGTCTCGGTAGGTGTATTATTCTACATTTTCCCAAAAGAACATTCATTCATTTCTTTCTTCCCCGTCGACCACGACGACAGAAACGACGCGAAAAATCCAGACCCGGAAAGGGGAAGGGCCAGTGGTGGGCATTTGGTAAAGTCGGGCCGATCGGGTGTCTTCATTCAAGCGATGGTACAGAAGAAGAACGAAACGAAGTGAGAGCCCGGGGGGCAGCGAAAAGAGTCGAGTCGATCAGGCTCGACGACCGGGAGAAGCAAAACGAAATCCGGATTTGGCCGAAAAAGAAGCAACGCTATGGATACCATGACCGATCACCATCGATAAAGAAGAATCTTTCTAAATCACTTCGGGTCAGCGGGGCCTTCAAGCATCCGAAATACGCCGGGCTTGTAAATGAAATAGCCCTCCTAAATGACGACTCCTTCAGAAAAACGAAGTTATTCAAGTTCTTTTTCTCAAAGAAGTCAAAGAAGTCCCCCTCCGACAGCCCGACGAGTCATCCACTAAAAAGGACCCTCCCTGCGGTGCGCCCTTCCTTGAATTATTCGGTCATGCAATACTTATTGAAGACAAAGAACCAAATGCATTTCGACCCCGTCGTAGTTCTCAATCATTTCGTGGAACCGGGCGTGCTTGAACCATCTACCATGGGGGGAGCTAATGCACAGGGAAGAAGCTTAGATAAGAGAATACGTTTCGCTTTTTTTGTCGAAAGCTCGACCAGCGAGAAAAAGTTTTTGGCCGAAGACAAAAAGTTGACCCACTTCATTCGCTGGTCGAATCATCCTCGCTTCGCGGGAACAACAAAAACCACCATCTCGCTCTTTCCTTTCTTCGGTGCTACCTTTTTCTTTCCAAGGGACGGGGTTGGGGTGTATAATAACCTTTTTTTTGAGTATGCCCGGGAACAACTCCTACGAAAATTCAGGAAAAAATGTTGGAACCTCATGGCTAAGGATAAGGTAATGGAATTGATAGAGAAATTCATAGACCTAGGTGGGATAGGAGAATTGATAAAGGGAATAGAGATGATGATAGAGATCATACTGAGAAACAGAAGAATTCCGTACGGGTACAACTTTTATTTGAACGAAGTGAAAAAAATGCGATCTTTGTTGTCTAATAGAACAAAGACTAATACCTTAATTGAGTCGGTCAAGATCAAATCTGTTTATCAAAGTGCTTCTCCGATTGCTCAAGATATCTCTTTTCAACCGAGGAACAAAACAAGATCATTTCGCTCCATTTTTAGTCAAATAGTGAAGGATATTCAATTAGTAATGAAAAAAGGGGTGGAGGGGATCCGTATATGTTGTTCAGGTCGATCAGAAGGTGCAGAAATAGCTAGAACTGAATGCAAAAAGTATGGAAAAACATCTAGTAATGTATTTAACCAGAAAATCGATTATGCTCCTACGGAAGTATCTACTCGTTACGGAATCTCAGGTGTCAAAGTGTGGATTTCATATAGTCAAAAAGAAAGGGGACGTGATATATCCGAAACGTACGAAATATAGTCAATATCGTAAAGGCAGATGTAGTAGGGGTTGCGGACGGTACACGACTTGGTTTTGGAAGATATGGCACTAAAAGTTGTAGAGCTGGTCGTCTTTCATATCGAGCCATTGAACAGCGCGTCGAGCTATAATTGGGCAATTCCATCGTACTATGAGCGGACAATTCCGAAGAAATGGTAAGATATGGGTAAGAGTTCTCGCAGATCTCCCTATTACCGGGAAACCTACAGAAGTCAGAATGGGAAGAGGAAAAGGAAATCCTGCGGGTTGGATTGCTCGTGTGTCCACAGGACAAATCCCATTTGAAATGGATGGTGTGAGTTTGTCAAATGCTCGACAAGCCGCTACATTAGCGGCGCATAAACTATGTGCGTCAACCAAGTTTGTTCAGTGGTCGTAACGTAATTAGTTAGTGGGGAAAAAGCGGGCCGGGATTCAAAAGAATTAGGCGAAGTGTTTGTTCCTGAACGACGGAAGTGGAAAGACACTAAGGGAGAGGGATATACTCCTTTGTTTTTGTAATCGCCGAAATTGTACGACGAACCTTCTTGTTCCAGGCGTACTACCCTGATACGTTAAGCTTTAATTATCCAGGCCCGGTTTATAAAGTGATAGTAGTCAGAATAAATAAGAAAGATAAGAGCTAAGATTCAGGAAAGGAAGCTTTATGGGAGAAAGGAGAAAAAGTATGTATTTATCTGTCCATTCCTTCCTCCAACAGATGCGGGTGAATTAGATGCCTTTATCTTATTCTTCGTTCGTCTAAATAGATAATCGATGTCCTTCGCTTCATCTGCAGTTATCGGTGTAATAAAGCAAGGGGAGAGGAGCATATAAGTCAGATTGCTTAATTAATGTATAAGACTTAAGATCAAGCTAGGAGAAGCGCTTTCAGGCTCGTTCGCTTAGCAAATCTCTAATTAGTCTTCTCGGGTGTCGGCACAGTCCAAGAAGTAGTATTTTACCATTTTATAGCAACAAGAAGTAGCGATTCGCCTTCTTTCAATAGTAGTTCTCTCTCTCCTTCATCTGATCCTATCTCTTGGTTGGCCTGGTCTGGTTCTTTCTTGAATGTGGAATTTAGATCGTATCCAAGTGAAAGGTTATCCCAAGTGGATGCTAAGATAGCAAGCTTATAAGTTGAGTTAGCCCACAGGGATAGACAGTTGGCTAGTCTCATGACCCAAATGGAGGGGCTGGTCGCTCCATTTTTTTTTTCTCAAGAAAGACAGACTCACCAATAGCCAAACGCACAGTTTCCGGTCCTATTCTTACTGACTTTCTCCTCGCCCGAAGGTCACTTCACTCTTTATAGCAAGGAGCCAAAGAGCTGACCTAAAAGCAGAAGCTGCCTTGATCTTCTACTTATTGAACGCCAAATGAGACTGATTCAAAAACTGCTATCCCACGACCAAGATTCTTCCCCTCCTCGTGCTAATCTAATCACATCTCTCTCTATTTCCGGCTTAGCCTACCGCTCCGTGGGCTTCTATCCCCCTGGTCGTATTCAAAGGATCTCTCAAGATAAAAAATCTCTCCCCCGGCATCACAGCCTATTCTATTCTCTACTCTCTACCAGCTTCTGAAACAAGATCGGATTGATCATGCTTCCTCTCCCGCTGGTCGAGCTTCATTCCATCCAGCCTCTCCTTCGGCTCACTTCACTACCTTTAGAGAAAAGAGTTCCGGCAAAAGACGAAGAAGACTCTCGGATGGCACTTGATTTCCTAACTGTAACGGGATCTGATTCTTTATAATAGTGACCACCTCTTCTTCACATAAAATCATTCGTTCAGAGTCGACAACCTTACCAACCACCCAAAGGCTTATGGTCCGGAGAAAGAGTGAGGGGTTCAGAGCTTCCCCCTAACGAAATCCCAGTGGGAGTAGAAAAGGCCAAAGCGGGTTTCCCCTCAGAATGTTCACCTGTAACAAGAGAAAGATCCCTGTCTATCACAGGGGTATCCGTATACTGTGACCCTACTTCCGAGTTAGAAGGGCCTTCACCCCAAAGAAGAAGCTGACAACTCACCCTGACTGTTGAAGGCTAGAGGAGCATGGCTAACAGGATCCTCTAAACGATCAGAAATCCTCTCAGGCTCAGAGCGGACAGCAAGACTAATATTCAAAACCCTCGCTCTTATGAAGAGACAGGCAGATCGGAAACTCTGTTATCTAGAACATCTTTCCCCTTTCCCTTCTTCTGTACCTTAATCCAATCGCCCTCAGAGGTAGCCTTGCTACCACCCTCAGGTGGATTAGGGGTCACCTGCTTCTTAGACTTAGGACAGGCTGCCAAGGAGTGACCAAAGACCTTACAGGCATTTCTTTATAGTTCTATACGTGGGAGACCTTCCAGCAAGGGAGTCACATTCATGGACGAGGGACTGAAAGGAAGAGAAAGCTATAATACAGAATAGATTCCCACTAGCAGCTAATCCAATAGGCACAATACCCGATCGTAGAACAGATTTGCTTGCTTGGTTGGCTTCCCCGAAAAAAAACGGAACTTCCATAACTTAACCTGAAAGCGCTGCTATGACTGCTGCACAGGTTTTCTCCATAGCTGTGAATTTCTTTTATGCATTATTATCATTGAACAACTTAGCTAAATTAGTCCAAAGCTCTCTTCTTCTTATCATCATCATGCTGTGCAAGCACGGCTCCAACAGAATCCTAAGTTGTAGACACATAGAGGAGGACGGCCTACGCTATTAGAGGAGAGTTACTGTAAAGACACAACTTCCACCCTGTTGGCTGTAGTTTTAGCTTGTATATGTGAAGAAGAAAAAAACGATATTTTTTTTTCATAGAATAACTCTTTCTATTGGGAAATAGAGAGGTGGATCACTAGCCGAATCTTCTACTACGGTATCAGTTGGTTAGCGGAACCTTTTTATTGATTCTCGAATCTGTTCATCCACGAGCTACTCTAAATTCGATCAAAGGAGTTACGGAAAGCATTTAGACAGATGAAAGTATTTCAACTACTGAAAGGGGAATGGCTACTTCAGATGACAATCATTATTCTGCTTTACGGATCTATTCAATTTGAATTCAAGTTTCATGACTTTCTCGAGATTGAATTCCAATCTCAGGGATTCGCTACTAATGCTCCTCCTATCCTACTTCTTGCCAATTTCTGAAGCTTTCTTCTTAATAAATTATGAGTTGAGAGTTGACTCAGCAAGACTTGCACCCGACTTTAGAAAAAGTGGTGTCCTAAGTTTTTAAGCTACAGAAGTAGTCTTCTCGGTGACTAAAGACTCAAAAAATGGGAAGATGAGGCCATGGGCAAGCGCATCCTTCAGTTAATGCTTCGCTTTGAAATCGCCTCCCTTCTTCCCTGATAGATAGAGCTAGTACAGAGATTAGGCTCTCCTACCTACATAGAAAGCAACCTTACCTTAGATTATATCCCAGCCTGGTAAGTAAGAAATGGATTACCATACCACCCTACTAGAAGAAAGAAAAGAATATCCAAGCATCCAGCCCATCTGAATCTTGGGTCCGGGCCATCTCTATTTCATGGGCCGAAGGCTAAGGCTTATTATATAATAGTAAGTAAACTGGTTAGCTTTAGGACTAGACAACCCCGCCGGGAGCCAAAAGAAGTAAGCTTAGGCTGCACATGTTAGATCCGATTCCAATTTGACGAATTACCCTCTTTTGTTAAATCTGAAAAGAACCTATTCCTATTCGTCGTAAACAAAAGGCATATTAAACAAAGGTCTTACGGAGTCTTGTCCTAAAGTCCCACGCATGCCTGCTCTTCGTATATAGAGGCACGATTCTTGGCATCCTGCCTTTAAAGAGGCGCTTCGATAGACGATCAAGTATTAGTCTAGTTAGACACCTTGTTCTCAACTAAACTAGTAGACAGACGCCTTTGGGCATTTCTCAAAAGAGTTAGATCCGCCTAATCAATGTAATAGTTCAGCTATTCCTTTGACAGATAGTGAAAGTTTCAGGCAAAGACAAAGGATTCAAAATAGAATATACTGGATTAGCAGGATCCGTTTTCATCCGAACCCCATCTTGTTAAGCATAAGAGGCACGGGCTATATCTTACATACTCTATTGTCCGATCATTGCCGTCTGAGAGTCCTGCCCGAGCAGGAGGAGCATCCAATCCATACCTAGGTAGAGGAAGCTGATCTGCCGTATGCACTTTTGATTGACACAATCGACAGCTTGAGGAATAAATGTGCTTTCATACTTTCTGAGTTTTGCAAGAATAATAATCGTGAACATGAGACCTTCGTCGACATCATACAAGACCTGACCTTAAAAAACAAGATAAGCGAAGGAGATTCACTTTCGCGTGAGGACTTTATTCACATTTTACGGACTTTTTATGGCTTACAGAATTCGGAGATAGTGGGGATAGATGGGCTAGCAAATATGAAGAGCTAACGGGATGCTTACCGACTGAACAAACTTTGGCAAAAGGAAATGAAACGGGCGGGCAAAATGATGTGAGAGAAAGAACCTCTTAGTGGATTCCAGTCTCTGGGCGGCTCTCGGTTCATGGCATGTTAAAACGACTCTATCGGCTTATAGTCATTCCTGGCACTCGGCGCATGTCTTTGATCAACATCGGTTCCATCACTCGTATCTGGTTGAACCAGTACTTCCTTTCTGCCGTTCCTAAGGAACACCCACTCCTGTTCCTTGGTTGTTGGTGTATTGGCTCTTTGGTTTAGTTCCCGTTCAAATCCATGAAAGCAAGATAGGGTGAACATATATGTATCATAATATGGGTATGAGTATAGTATATGTACAAACAGTTAAGTGAACTACTCCTTTGAATGGTCTGCCCGCCGTTTGCTTTGAGGGCCTACATCGACTAGGCCTCCCGCTGACTGAGGGAAGTGATCTGTCTTAAACAAGAAGATTTTCTGGGTGAACAATGAGATGGCATGTGAATGAGTGATATGGGGAGAAGGAATCAATTCTTGTATGTATGATATGGGGTCGGTACGATACACATATGGTGAACAGTCAAAGCGAGGGATGGGGTCTAGTTAAATACGATATGGGGAGATATGGGATACAGCTAATGTCGATAAGGAAGGGAGGGAAGGAGCTCTTGCCTTCAACTCAGAGTAGAATGTTCCTTCCGCAATGCAAGGCCTATTTCTTTCGTAGCAGCCAAGGATGAGTTCGATCCATTAGGTTCTTCGATTTGTTCAGAAAAGAAATAAGAGACAAGAAAACATCTTTGATTACGATTAAAAGGAACAATCTCAAATAGACCAAGATCTAATTTTGGGTCATTTCTTGGTGAACATGATCTGCCATAATCTCTTCGATCCCTTCATTTATGTGCCAGAATAAAGAGAGATTTGGTAGGAAAGTGGAAGAGACTTTTTTGTATATGATAATCAAAGGGAGTGGGAAAGCTGCAGTAATTCTTTAGAAAATCCTGCTTCTCTTTGTCTTTGAGCTTTAATTATTTAATCCACTGATTCGTTCCTTCATATACATCCCCACCAATAGATAGAGACAAATGGGAATAACCGAACCACGTCTACAAAATGACAGTACCATGCAGCTGCTTTAAAGCCAACATGATGCTCCTTGGTCAGATGACTAAGATATTGGCGAATACCACATATGATCGAGAAAAGAGTACCTATAATCACATGAAAGCGAGTTGTTAAGAAAAAGGTAGAACCATAAATACTATCTGAAATTATGGAAGGCACTTGATAATATTCCATTCCTTGAAAGGCGGTGAATACTAAAGCCAGTAAAACGGTAGCTACTAAAGCGTAAACTGCTTATTTTTCCTTCCTCGCGAGTATAACATGATGAGCCCAAGTTACAGCAGCTCCGGATGAAAGGGGAATAAGAGTATTAAGAAAAGGTATTTCCTGAGGATCTAAAACCGCAATCCCTTTTGGGGGCCAAATACCTCCGATCTTTACTGTAGGTGCCAAAGAAGAAGGAGAAGAAGCCCGAAAAAGAGCAAAAAGGAACATAACCTCTGAAACGATAAACAGAATAAACCTATATCGAGGTCCTAATTGTACGACTTTGGTATGATATCCTTCCAACGTGGATTCACGTAGAACATCGCACCACCATGCGAACATGGTATATAGGATAAATATTAGGCCCAAACTGAGAAGTGTTGCACCCCCTTGAAATGAGTGCATGTACATCACACCTCCTACGGTGGTTGCCAAAGCTCCGAGTGAACCCGAAATAGGCCATGGACTTGGATCTACCAAATGATAAGAGTGCCTCTGAGATTCAATCATAAACAACTTTGCCTCGGTTGCATGTAAACCCCCCCTTCACCCCCGCCCCCTAAAGTGGTAAAGAAGGCTCTTTGGGGTCTCTCTTTCTATCTGACAGGACAAACAAATAGGAAGGGATGGTTCTTTCATTGCAAGAAGTCTAACTAGAAAAGGATCTCCCTATTACTTTGAGAAGAGAATTGTTGGTTTGACCGACGAACTACGTGGGAAAATGGACCTTCTTTCTTTTCAGAAAGCATTTTTAGAAAGTAACAATTCCATTCAGTTCGGTTTCAGAAAACTTTCCGTCGGGGCCTAACATCAAAGGCGCAGGTTGATCTCTCTGGTTGAGGTTGCAATTCATTTTGACATGTAGGAAGGGCTTACTCTACTAGTGGCTCGGCTTGGTCTCGCTCCCTTCCCGTAGTATTCCTCCCTACTAAAAAAAGAGCGATAGAGAATCTCGAGAACCTTTCTAAACGTTTGTCTTCGCATGGCGATTTAGAAAGGAGTATATCTTTCTTGTAGTGCCCTCTATTCCACTATTCTGATAGAGAAAGAATCTCTTCTGACAAGTCATAATGAGATTAAAAACTGAGGCTTCCTTGGTTTTGTGGAACATGGATTAGCATTATGTCATTACTATAAGTGATCCCCCATCCAGGATTGGAAGAAGTGCTATATGAGGACTTCGAGATCAAATATAATATGTTCCTTTCCATTCCTCGTGAGCCACTGATTTCTCCGAAACAAGAGATCAAAATGATCTTCCTTCTTTTTCCCAATAATTTGACGGCCTTACATCATTGGGAGACTTTGAATAAACTGGAGTACATATAGGATAGACCGTTGCTAAAACCTTTTCTCAAGATATCTTCTAAATAGTTGGGGTCCTTGCTTTGGATGTTGTTCGTACGGTGTGAAAGCAGTTGGTTACGTAGTGTTAGAATTCTGCTGATCCCAAGTAGTCCATCTCCATCATTGCATATGGCAATATAGAAAGTAAAGAGGAAAAGGCATGACCAGAAGAATTGTGTGAAATAAGTGAATTTATCCAGTTGAGGCATCTTGATTGAGAATAAAGGATTCCCCCCATACAGAAAGAGAGGCCTTCCTGTACGAGTAGTGAAGAACTAACCGATAAGATTTGTTAGTTGTTGACCAACGGAAAGAAAGGGATAAAGAAAAGAGGGAAGCTTTCGGGGACTTCAATCCTTCTTGTGGACGTCGCCCACGGAGGCTTTCAATGCCCTCTCCGTAGAGAGATCACGATCTATCTTCGATTCATTATAGAAGGAGCTCCCCACTCCCTTCTCTTTGACATCTCGGATGATCTCGTCCAAGGCCTCGACGGAATACTTGCTTTCCAAATAATCCACCACGGCTTGAAGCCGGTAGGGCGCGAGACGGTGCATGCGTTCTCTGACCCTCAATTCATTAATGAGATCCCCCAGCCGGTTCTCCCGGCTGGTGACCCACTCCGACGTCCAGCCGGAATCCCCAACAACGTTTCTTTCGGATCTCATACGGTCCACCTCCCTCCACAGTTCCTCTTGGGAAACTTCTAATGGACGTTCGCTCCTGCTAGAAGCGTCTTGGGAGGTTGACGCTGATGGATCTGCCTTTCCAGCACCAGAGAAACCCTCTGTGCCTCCAGGGTTCACGTGTTTCCCGAGATCCAGGCTATCATACAGAGAGAAAGCTATTATGAATAATCCCACAGAAAAGAGCGGACCCATCTTGAACCGCAAGCAAGAAAACAATATGGCTCTCCCCGATATCTTCCAAAAGCAGGCAGAATAAAATGAAAGGTAACCAAGTTGCAGACAGAGACAATAAAATAGTAAAAAAAAGGCCAAAAGGATTAAAAACCTGAAGACAAAGTACCGCGCGCTGCGAGATAACTGGCATTTCGTGATCATGATACTTGCAGTCCTCAAAGGAGGAGGAATTCAAAGGATAAAATCAAAAAGTTATGGCTTTTGCGCTAAGTTATTCGCGTTCCGATCTTTCCTCTCTTACGATATTTCTAATTAGAGGACGAACAGTCCAAGACGCGCATCCACCGGATAAGCATATAGTTCGTTGTGATCCTCAAGCTCAAGTCGTTCTTCCCTTCGTGGCCCTATCCGCTAATTAGGACCCTCGTTTTCTCAAAAAAGAAGACCTTGTTCCTCAATCTTCGGAGAGCGGGGAATGCTAACAAGGGGTGATACGCTACTCCGGGAGATGCAGAGTGTATATAAACTTCTTTGATCATGACGCCACTACCAACCCTCCTCGGCCACAGCTACTTGGGTTTAAACCGATGACATCCGCCACAGTCTTTGTTTCGAGAGGGTGTCTTTTTTTTGCCTCTGGATTATGCCCACTTCATCATTGATTTGGGGTACTTCCTCGATCAGGGGCTGGCGAAGTGGGGGTTCCGCCTGGCTTTTAAACAAGGCGGGTACCACGCACTCTCATTCTTTTTGGAAGGAGGGCAGTCCAGTGTGATCCTTAGGAAACGGATTTTCTCCTTGCTCTTGCTGGTCCTTCTTCAAAGTTTCTATGGATTAGTCCACTTTGGGGAGACCCGCCTACTCTTCTACGCCTGTATTAACAACAATACAGGACTATATGAAATCGAAAGCTGTCAATATATGGGTATATGATCGTTTCAACAAGAAACGGCGCCAAGTCACACTACGAATTCCCACTCATGAACGTGATCGAAAAAAGACTACAGCTGCGATTTTTGCAAATTCCATTCATCAGAAAGACGCTAATATAGCATTTTATATGATCAATAATGCTACAAACGAAGGTGTACCTATATATACAGTACACGATGATTTCATAACAACTGCTCATTTTGCTATGGAAGTAGCAGGTTATTATATAGATCTATTTGTGAATGGGCCAGGATCATTGGAATATATTAACAGTTTTGTTTTGCGAAATCTTCTTGGATGCCAGCATCGTATTTATGACATAAACAAGGCTGATGATCGTTTCGTCGAGTACTTTAAATATAAACCTATTCCTGGTTCGGTTTTTACTGATCTGTTTCGTCACGTTTTGCCACATCGTAGAAATGATGCGCTTTCTTGGAAGAAGGTCTTAGAATTATCCAATTCTTATAAATTATATATTTCGGGTGTGTGCGGTAGCTGTGAACTCTAAAAGAGCTCTATGAGAAATATGGTAATGATTCTAAAGAAGAATTATGTAAGTTCAAAAACTCCATGTTAAGATGGAATGAATGTCACTCTAATTATAGTTTACACTTATGAGAAGATATATCACGGTAATGGTAAGGTCTAAGAAACAGATGAAAAGATCTTATACAACTTTGGCTTCGAAATCTATTATTCAGACTAATGAGCCGCGTTATTTGTCTGAAGACCAGATAGCTAGCCTGATTGGGGGAAGCATGAACAGTGAGGCAGTGGTGGAACATCAAGAAGCGAGGAAGATCGATCATCGTAAACGTCAGTATCATAAGCATATCACAGCACTCAACCCTACTAGTAAGGGAAGGATGCCTTTCATTGTAGCCGATACAGAGACAGTTCTGATCAACGAGATTCATGTGCCTTATGCAGTGGGGTTTTTAGTGGTAGAACCCGGTGATACTCTGTCTTCAGAGAGGTCTAATAGTATTGAAACGTATTTCAGTGAAGACTATCCGGTTCATATATTTGAAACAATCCATAAAAGGAGCAATAAGATGTTGTACGACTTTATAGAACGTATAGCGGTCGTTGTTAGAAAAAAACCATCAATTCAAACAGTCTACTTCCACAACTTCTCGCGATTTGATGGTATTCTTTTATTGAAATATTTCGCGACTTATGATGATAAGTACAGTTTTCAACCTCTTTTGAGGAACAGCAGGCTATATGAGTTAGTGATCTATCGCGGTAAGTATATGCTATTTCGTCTAAGGGATTCCCTTATGCTTCTCCCGGGTAATCTCAATCACTTAGCCAGAAATCTCTGTCCCCGATTAGGGACAAAAGGAAGTATACCGCATGACGAAGTGCAGGAGTCGAATCTGATCCCTCTCCGAGATCAATTGTTGGAGTATATGAAACAGGATATTCTTTTATTAGGTGGTATCATGCATACAGCTCAAGAAATCTATTATACTCACTATAAAGTGGATATCGTGAAAAAAAGGACATTCTCATCGCTAGCTCTCGAGATTTCTCGTACTGCCTATTACGATCAAAGAAACTGGCCCATCCATATCCCCAATCGAAATGAAGATACATTCATTCGTCGTGGGTACTATGGTGGCCATGCCGATTCTTATATACCCTCCGGTGAGAACCTCTACTACTACGATGTGAACTCCCTCTATCCATTTGTCATGAAGGAATACCCAATGCCTGGTGGTGTACCAGTCTGGTATGGAAATCTGGAAGACAGGGACTTAGATGGCATGTTAGGCTTTATTGAGGCATATGTGGTATGTCCGAAAACTCTCAAGAAGCCCTTTCTACCCTTTCGAGACAAGAATGGTGTTCTCATCTTTCCAACAGGAGAATTTGTAGGTGTATACTATAGCGAAGAATTGAAGTTTGCTAGAGAGATTGGCTACACAGTGATTCCAACCTCAGGCTACCTCTTTGAGAAGAAGGAAAGCCCATTCAGGGAGTTTGTAAGCTCTCTCTTTGAAAGCAGGTTAGAAGCTAAAAAGTCAGGGAATGATGCCTTGTCTTATGTGTACAAGATCCTTATGAATTCGCTATACGGTAGATTTGGCATTAACCCTAAGAGCACAATAACCGAGGTCTGCGATAGTGAAAGATACAAAAAGTTAGTAAGAAAGACTGCTTTGATGTCAAGTGACCAGCTTAGCGATTCAAAGTACATCGTTACCTACCATAGCAACACCGAGACGGATTATTGGGATCCACCGAAGAACTCTGCAGTCCAACTTGCTGCTGCAATCACAGCCTATGCTAGGATCTATATGTATCCCTACACCTCAAGAGAGGACTGTTACTACACGGACACAGACTCTGTTGTGCTAAGTAAGCCACTACCTGAAGAAATGATTTCATCTTCTATCTTAGGTCTGTTTAAGCTAGAGGACAAAATAGCTCAGGGATACTTTTTAGCTCCGAAGACCTATTACTACAAGAGTGAGAAAGGAAAGGAGATAATCAAGTACAAAGGGCTTCCTAAAAATGAAATCACTCCCGAGTGGTTTCGTTTACAGTACGCGGACCCTGCTCGTAAGCTACAAGTAGAGGTGGAAGCCAACTTCCGGATTGAGTGGTCCAAACTTAACATCTTCAAGAAAGACATATTAGTTCA
The DNA here is from genome assembly GCA_026074375.1 of Tanacetum coccineum. Taxonomy (NCBI): domain Eukaryota; kingdom Viridiplantae; phylum Streptophyta; class Magnoliopsida; order Asterales; family Asteraceae; genus Tanacetum; species Tanacetum coccineum. Next base: position 84,163 of record BQNB010004842.1, read on the forward strand.
GGTTGGGCTTAATCAAGGGACAAAGAGGATACCACTCTATCGAGGGGGAGTCTGGGCTGATACAGAGCCAATTGATGTCAAAGACCTGTCTAGACTAGATAACATTAGCAAAAAACTAGTCATGTTGTTAAGGGCAGATGTAACGCATCTTAAGAACGAGAATCTCTCTCTCTATGAAAAAAATTATCTTAGATGGAAAGAGATATAACCGAGAATAAAAAGGGGATGGAGGAGAGAGAGAATATAGAAAAGGAGATGAAAGAAGAACCTACACTTGAAGGGGTCACTAACCCTACTATAGACGAGATACCTAAGACAGACAAGAAGAAACCTAAGACTGGCAAGAAAGATAAGAAGAAAGCCAAGAAAACTGCGACTACGACAAAGAAGAAGAAGAAACCACCGTAGCACGCTGAGAAAGAATTTAGCAGAGTTGTCTCAGATCTGTTTCCTTCCTGTTTTGACTTATCGCTAGCCAAAATGTTCGATTCCTTCCTGTCCTGTTTTGACTTATCGCTAGCCAAAATGTTCGAATAGAAAAGCATTCTCTGCTATGAAATCGGGAGAGCTAAATCAACCTGCCTCCCTTCGCTTCTACCTACAGTGGAATACCCGTGCTAAAGGGGCAATGCTCACTGCCTCTCCAGCCTTCTTCATGGCAAGCGAGCTAGTTAACTTCCTCTCCAGCCTTCTTCATTAAAGCTAGTTTCCTTCCTCTCCCGTCTAATTGTCAAGTGCACTAGTGCAACTGGTTCAGCAGTTAGAAAGGCGGTTCCTACACCACTCTTTACTGATGCCCTGTACCGGCCACAAAGAGATCATTCCTTTAAAGCCTTAGCCTTACCATAGGTCTATCAGTGCCTTGCTTCTTTGCAGGAAATGCCGGAATGATGCTATGCTAGGGTATCCCGAGCTAAAGAGAGAGGGAAATCTCAGTACTATTCTGGCCAGGCCAGCATATGCTTGTTGAATTGAGGGCATACTTTTCAGCGAAAGAGATTGGTTTAATCTCCTCGCCTTCCACAGAAGCATTCTTTCATCTTCTTCCTTGAGCAATTGAGGAAGCGGGATGCTTGTCTTGCCTCGAGCCCATAAGAAAAGGAGATCGTCTCGAAAAAACTTTCCTATGCTTCATTCCCAGCCCCCACCACATGAACTCCTCTGTGCCCTTCTCCTTCTTGACATAAAGCTGGTTGTCGCGTAAGATCTGGAAGACAACTCGTAAGTGCTCCACGTGCTCTTCAAGCGTCCCACTATAGACCACAATGTCCTCAACCACCACAAGTCCAGGTAGGGCTGGAACAACCGTGCATCAGGGTGAAAAATGAGAAGGGCATTGGTCAAGCATATAGAAAAGGCATCACCAGAAAGTCGAGGACTCCTTTGACTAATATACTAAGATGATAGCTTCTTTTGAAAGAGCACTGGTACACCATATGGGTCTTTGATGGCTTACAAAATCCGGCTTCCAACAACTCCCTCAATTGTCTCCTCAGCTCTTAGAAAAGTGGGGGCCTTCCTGTAAGGTGCCATTGCCGGCAAAAACCTGGTTCCAGCTCAATGCGATGATCCACCTCTCTCCTAGGTGGAAGTCTCTTCGTCCGGTGGCATAAGATCTTTGAACTCTTCAAGGACTTCTGCTATTACAGTACAGTCGTCCTCACTTGACCCATTTTCTTCATCCCCAGCCACAAAGCTTTCTTCGCCCTTCTTGACTCCCTTGACAAGCTGCAAGGCGGATAAAGTAGGCACACTAGTCTGCACATTCACAGTTGGGATCATACATGGTCTTCCTTCATACATGATCCCTAATGACCTGGGTGCCTAAGTATGGCGTAGGGACGGCTTTGTTGGTTCCAAGAACTCTAAAAAATCCCTAAGACGACCTTGAAATCGTCTAGGGGCGCCACAGTGAAATTTCTCGTCTCGGCACCATCCTCCTCTTTGTCTTTGTAGCTCCACGCCATTTGCAATGCGGTTTCGCGGCAGAGTTAACGGCCTTGATTAAAGGTGTCCCTTTCCGTCTTCAGCCCCAAGCGCTTGGCTTTCCCCTCGGATATGAAGTTGTGGCTTGCTCCTGTATCAACAAGAGCCCTATGCCCCTATTGATCAAGCCCTATTGATCAAGCACGAAAACCTCGTTCAACCAAAATGCGTTCTACCCGGCTATCTGAGCCAGCAACTAACGGGCGAGCGACGGGAAGAAAGATCGTTGAGAGAGCCAAGTCCCCAACCTGTCGTCTCGTAGAGAAAACATTCTTGGAAACTCTTCTCTGCCGAGCATAGATTCCACCTTACCAACCTCATATAAAAGGTAATGCTGAAACCTATTCTAAGCTTCTTTACTTAGGGTGTGCTGGCAGGATCGCTGATCGGAAACCTTTCGCCAGGGTGGGACCTAGATGGCTGGTGGATCAAAGGTGAGCCATTCAACCAGGGATCTATTCATAGTTTTGTCTCAGTTCCCGTTCCAATGAAGTAAGCCCTCTTTTCTAGCCTATCGATTTGGCCTAGCTATTGACCTCCAGTCGAAGGAGGCAGATGGTTTAACTGTAGCCGCTAGAACCGCTAGCAGTGATTCCTGCTTCTGGAATAAAAGTACTCCCCCCTTAAGCAAAGAACCTGCTACTCTTCTGCTGCCATTGCCGCGAGGGCTAACTGGGTATTAACTCCACTCGGATGAGAGAGCTTCCTACTCTAGTTCTTGAGCATGTTGGGGGATTAGGCGGCAGTTGAAAGGCCCCTCCCCTAATTGATTAAAGAGGGATTCCATCTCTCTTTTGACTCTATAGGAGCATTTCCTCAATCTCTTACAGAAAGAGGAGCTCGAAACCTTGCAACTATAGTATAGGATCTCTCTCTTATAGAGAATAAACATAGGGGGGGAAAGAGAACTACTATTGAAATGAAAGAAGTCTACAACCTTACTAAGAACTAAGAAAGGTGCTTTCCTTTACTAATGCATCCTCTCATTCTCAAAGTAGTAGTCTCCGTCCCGCTATTCCTGCTTCTGGTAAAAAAAGTCCACCTACTTGCTTTCAACCCTCTTTGCTTTGCATAGGCTGATTCTACTGCTCCGACGGGGGAATACCTAAAGAGTGCCGTTTAGAGTTCTTACTTCATTTTTGGGGAGCACGAGACGGGGTGACCCACATAGCGATCAGAAGAACTAGCCCCTCGTTTCACCGGTCAGTCTAGGAAAGAGGTACCAGATTGCGAGCTCTACGGCCATTAAGATAAGATAAGTATGAAAGGCCTATGCCCCTCCCCTCCATGAAGGGCACGACATGGCGGTCAGCAGACGCTTAACCTTTTCTTATCTTAGGGCTGAAAAGCTATGATCAAGCACAGTTTAGCCCTATGATTGAATTGCGTAAAAATCAGATATTCCGATGAGGGAATATAACCTGGCTTGAACCGAGCAAGAGCAAGATACTCGGCTTATAGGTCAGTAGTACCAACTTGCCTACTCACTGTACCATTGACCTAGGGCTCTCATGCTACCATCGACATGCACCCGAAACTGTGCTGCTGATTTCAATAGCCAATAGTAAGCTTCTACCCTATAGCGAAAGCGAAAGCGAAGGACACATATGTATTGTATATAGGAGAGCGACGTGCAAGCGATTGATATTAGGCCCTTTTGCATACTTCGATCTACAAGGCTTAAAAAGCTGAACTTGGAATTACGGATGACTTGATCCCGTAAAGTACGTAAGCAGGCTCGAAATGAGCTCCAGTCAGCCGCTACGCACCGGCAACGCTTCCTCCTCTTCTCCATGTGGATTCTTAAACTGAAACCTTCAAAGCCTTCACCAATCAAGGTCGAATCAGGTTCTCTTTCAGATCCTAGTACTAATCTGTTCAGTGTCATCACCTTCAGGAGTTTTGCATGAGCTCATGCTTTGCTTTCATCGGCCTGTAAAGGATATATACTATTCCCTCTCGCTATAGACATGGAATTGGAACCGAGAAAAGCACTTCGAAGAAGGTTTCACAGCAGTCCCCTTTTCGATAGGCCCTCTTCGGGGTATTTCTCTCATATCTGTTTCGATGCCTAGTGGTTTTGGAACAAGAGGGGAGAGGCGGCAAAGCAAGAGCCAAGAACGAAGCTAGAAGGTCCAAGAAGCTATCCTGATAAAAGAGAAGAGAAATGAACAGATTCAATAGATACACTTTCTTTTCTACTTGACCAGTTACCGCTCTGTGGGCGCTAAGAAGGGGATCTCGCGCGTTAGCGAGAGGATGGAAGACGCGGAATTTTAGAAAGATAAAGAAGACGGCGTACGGGTAGGTGAGCTGTAGTAGGTTCAAAGTCGGCAGAGAAAGAAATCGTTCCGCCAGCGTAGACGGAATTGGAGCTAGCCTTTTCAGAGGCCGCTTTCATCGTGGGTAGACGGTCGCCGGAGCCCTCTGGTGGGGATGCGGCTTCTCTCGTTTCAGCATCTCGATCCGCAAAGTCCGGTGACTAAGCCTTTCTTTGAAGGCCGGTTGATGCCGGGCGAAATTTGCCTTACCAATTGGCTAAGATAACAAGTTCTTAATAGAAAGCACATAAGCCGGAAAGCTGCTAGCCACCTCTTCAAGTGGCACATATTCTACACCTGATTCAGCCTAGTTCAGTAGAAGATATCCCCTTTTCACAGCCTTGTCGCTACCCTAGATAAATAATTCATTTCTAGTTTTCCCCGGATCTTACTCGTTAGATAAAGAATCAAACTCTATTTTCTTTCTTTGTAAGTCCTTTTGTTATCGTTCGTGCCCAAGCCAAGCAGCAGGGCATGATAAGAAAGAAAGAGGCCAGCTATACTTCAATTTCCCATCTCTTATGATAGAGCACACGGAGAGGAGGGAAAACAGAGTGCGGTACGAAGTAACTCATAGCAAGCTATGAGGTAGGTTTGATTAAGCTCGACTGAAAGGGCTGACCTTCTAATGCCCTTTACTGTAACAGCACCGAAAGGAAAAAGAGAAAAGGGAACCGGGTACCAGTATTTCCTGTTGGAGTTCTGACTTCGAGTTCGGAGTGGAGTGAAGGGACAGGACTGTAACTATCCCAGAGAAGAAATCCTCCGTGATTCTCTCTACAGAAAAGGCCTACTGCTTGTGCGCTTACGCGCTAACTTGTCTTCCCAGCAATCTTCACTCCTCTCGCTTAGAAAGAGCTCTTTCATCCAAGAAAGTCTCTCCCTCACTGTGGTCAGTCTGCTTTTTTGCGCATCAAGCTAATCAGTAGCCTACCTAACGAGGGCTAGGCAAATTTCCACTGTTAACCAAAATGCTAATCTCTTCTAAGCCCTTCGCCTGCTAACTTTTAAAGTAAACAAAGCGATTCCCCTCTCCCGCCTTCTTCATGGCAAGCGAGTCACTTCGTCCCTCTCCTTCCCTCTTCATAGCAAGCGAGCTTAAAAGCCCCTATTATGATATGTATGAAAGCGCCGCATCTTCCAGACCGTATAACCGGGCTTAAACCCACCTCTGAATAAGATAAGAAATTCTGAAAATATACAAAAGACAAAAGCTCGACTAAGACGTCATGAGAGGGAATGCCGGAAAGGATGGCACCACCAGGTAAAGAGAAAGTTGCCGGCTCCGGTGCATGTAAAGTATCCGTTAATCCAAGGCTTTCGAAGACTATGAGGCACGAAAGTCGTAACTTATAGTTTCAGGAAAGTGGGTATGGGCTAGCACGACTCAGAAGGATAGGGTTACGGAGCTCGACGCTAGCTTAGGAACGCAGGTAGGTCTCTCAAGCCTTGAAGTCGCCCTCGGCTAAGCAGTCAAGTAAGAAAGAAGTTCACTGAAAAGCTTCAAGCCAGGACAGGGAAGCTTATTAGACTGGAGGTGGGAAGCTACCCGACTAATTGACAACGGAAAGGTCTTTCAAACAGAGATGAAAGAGAATCATCAACTGAATCCGGAGAAAGCTCTCGTATCTGGCTGGAGAAGGCAATGAAATTGTTGCATCGGATCTTGTGGTGAATCTTGCTGCTGAGAGAGAGTATCGGGCCTTTTTCCGAGTATGAGACTGGGTTCGCAGAAGCTGACACAAAGAACGAATCTGATAGTCTAATATGTATGGGTTGAGGTGGCATCTCTCGAACCGGCACTCTCCATGTTAGCTGCTTATATTAGTCTTAGTAAAGGGCTCTCACTCTTGGGAAGGGAGATGCTTTTAGGGGAGCAGCTCTATCTCCGTAGGGTATTCATTAACTCACTCCGTCCCTTAGGAAAGTCTTGCAGGTGAACTGCCCCATTTTCTTTTATAAGAAAGACTGAACCTGGAAAGGTCCTAGCCACTTAGTCTTCCACTTTCCTGGTTGAAGATAGTCTGCATATTGAAGAACCACACAGCCCTCCACACCAATCTTTTCTAATAATTGTCGATCGTGCCAGGCTTTCCTTTCTTGCTGGCGTACCGGCCCATTCAGCATTCAGTCTATCTTCCTATATAGTGCTTGGCAAATGCAGTATAGATAGTGTATCATCAGTATGCACCCCCTCGCTCCTCCCTACGCCTAGTGTAAGTGGTCGTGCCATTGTAACCATAGGTCTGTCTAGCCCTTAAGGAGGGAAGGAGGGTAGGCTTCAAAAGCTGTGAGCGGAGGTATCAGAGGATGCGTTACCATTCCTATCTGGATGGGCGGGATAGCGTATAGCAAGCATCTGTAGCTGGCAGTGAGGGCGCTTCGATCGTAAGGAGGGAACTAGTAGGCTAATGCTTATGGCTAAAATCCAAGATATAGGACCCGAGTTTGCTCAGTCGTCAATTGGATACCAGTTTTCAGCTGTAAGCGGTGGCTAAGCTGCAGCTGTCAGTCTAGGAGGGAGCTGGGCAGGATTCGAATTGCAAGGGTCTGCAAGAGAAGTGATTGAATTAGGCATTCTAGCTATAGCTATAGGAGATCTAATCTTTCTTTGAAGCGATACTCCACTACACCGGCTTCTGCCAGAACACGCCTTCGAGCGGAGAACAGGGCACGCTAGCGGACTCCGGCTCCATGAAAGAAGCAACGGAAGCCTGAATCATCGGACAGCGAGCGAGGAATAGGACCGCTAACCACCAAGCAAGCAAGAAAGCGGGGAATGATAAAGTGACAATCGCCTACTCCTTGAATCCTATCTTTGGGGCCTCTCCGAAAGGTTCTATCAAAAAAAGACCGGGGTAGAATGAACTGAAGCTTCACAGCCCCCTTACAGATGCGCTAGCCTTTGCCCTGTTTGTTCACTGATATTCCATCGAATTTGACTACAAACAAGATGAAAAACGCCCCGTACTATAGAGGAAAAAGCCCTATCACGTAAAGCTTCACTCTTGCCCCGTTTGCTGATAAAAGGGGGCTTTCCCTTAAGTCTACGTTTGCATTAACATGCACTATGTATGCAGGGCTTAAGTAAGTAAGAAGCCGCAAGCAGCAAGAAGTCAATATATATAGCAAGGAGAGAGCTTTCACAGCCCTCCTACGCAGCATAAGACCGCTAGAAAGAGAGACTAAGCTATAAGAAAAGAAAAGAAGAGTTTCGCCAAAGCGGACAGAGCTACTAACATTCCTCCTTTAGGCCGTTACGTTTGCCCCCCTATCTCTAGCTCTAAAGGGGCCTTCAACCATCAGAGCAGGCTTTCGGGCAACTCTTGACTACACAACCGGATAGGAAATACCAAGCGAAGCTACCCGGCTAGACACTAACAGGGAGGGCAGCAAGCTACGGCAGTTCCTTACCTAAGCCGATCAAAAGAGATGTGAAAAGCTATAAAGACGAAGTCGCAGGGGAACCTGTGGCTGGATTGAATCCTTCTCAGGAAGAGCTGATGCTTGCTGGGTCTTTTTGTCTAGCAGCTATGGAAAAGCCTATAGTATAGGGCTGGAATCGCAAGAAAACCCAGTCTCTAACTGAAAATTCCCTCTCACTTCTATGTTGATCCTCATATTGCTTCATTCTAACTTGTGCCCTTGACTGTCCTTCGAAATCTGTATGACAGTCGACTGCTCCCTGAGATGACTCTCTGCCGAGGCAACATTGGAACCTTCAGGCTGGGGCATAGGTATAAGTGTTGGAGCATAGCGATAGAGGGCTTCAATTCAAATGGGGTCATTTTCATTGTGGTATGATAAGTAGTGTCGTACCACCACTCTGCTAAGGATAACCACTTATATACCACTTCTGTGGCGCGAGTGGCCTTCTGTGCTACTCATTAATAATTAATCTGGGGTTAAATAACAGAATTTGATGATGTTAGAGCCCCCTTCAATAATAGGTCCAGCTATTTTGCATTCCTCGGAACAAATTATCAAGCTAGTGCTACTGCCTTCCTTCGTGCGCCTTCTTTGATTTCTGTGGCTTTACTGGTACGAGCCGCGATCCCAAGTCTTGTTCGCATGCTTCCGGAACTTGTTCGTCAACACCAGGTCAGCAGGTGGCTCTTTCATCAGACATGGCTATGCTCACCATATTGCAGTATAATGGGCGATATCTCCTACGCTGTCTTTGTGGATTCCCACCGAATTCCAAGTAGTCTTCTCTTTCTGTGCGGCTTTCTTTATAGGGATCCTGCCGGCATGGTACTACGTTTCCAGCAAGTTCGTGAAGGTCCAGCAATTTTCAAGGGGATGTTGTACGTACCGATTTGACAGTACTTAGGGTCCTCAGTACGACTTCGTTTGGCCTGTGTTCCAAATTCAATGCTCAGGCAGCTCAAAAGCCTTATTCTTCAACAGGAGCTGGTCTAGTACTTCGGGGCAGTAACTCAAAGTGGTACCAGGTCAGTCCCTAACTATCTGCTTCCACTAAATACGCGGTAACGCTAACTCATGTGCTGAACACAGGGTCAGTCACGGACCTCTTAGGTTTTTTCAGAAAGAACAAAAAAATTCTCGTTAAGGTCCCATAGATAGAACCTGATACGAAGTACTGAACATAAGACCTATGTAAGGGAGTCAGTCCTACTCATAAAGGTGAAGGACCAAGCACTAGATCGTTGAAAACAAAAAGAAAGACTGACTTTTAGATAACTTATTTAGGAAGGAGCCATCGGAATAGGCTTTCAAGGCAGCTGCCAAGTCAGCCAGTAAGTAAGCAGGTAATAGTCAGCCAGCAAGCTGGGCCGTTCTTGCCAGTTCGAGTACGATACTTCGGTGTAGTAGTACTATAACGGTTTTGACACATACTAAGGACTCCTTTTGTAAAGCAACTTATTGTGCTTTTATTCCAGCCAACGAAGCTCCGTCTAATCTCTAATAGGGGCTCGGTTCGGTTCACCCATCATACCTACTAAGTAGAAGGCAGGCGAACTCGGACCAGTGCAACAAAGTTTAGACTCTCGCGATTGGACTCTATAACAGAGGAGGTTGTGCAAAAAAGAAAGGGAAAAGAAGCTTTGCAAAAGCTAAGGCCGAAGCTCTTTGGGCGATATTATAGCATAGCGCATTTCCTCATGATTAGGGTGATGTGGTTGTTCCATCGGTTTTCTTTATGGAGGGATCTATTATTCAAGATATTCTTGAAAGGCGGATTGACAAGTGCAACGAGGAGATGGAGATTCCAGAAAAGTCTATGAATAAGTAAGTGAAGGCTTGGCTTACGTGCTCAGCTCAAGCAATCAGAAGCTATAAAGTCAATCCTATTGAATGGTGACAGAGGGAGTGGAGTTCTAAAAGTCAGAAGAGAACACTCTGCAAAGGGTGCGCGACCACAACACGCTATTGTCCCTTTTTTTTCTTTTTTTCACACTAGGAGTAGCTGTAACTTAGCAATTCGATTATACTCGGATCGAACATGGCAATGAATGTAAGTGTGCTCTCTGAGCCTTACTTATTGATGATTGATCTACATTCTCAGCTGATGATATTGAATGATTTAAGAACGTTGGGCGGCCAAGCTTGCTTGCGCTTGGGTTATTTCGCCGTGGCTTGGGGTATAATGGTTCGGAGATATCGACGAGCACCTCACACTGCCATGCCAAACGCAACTTTCGAATCAATTTTTGGGTGATCTTTGACCAGCCGATGCAGCGAGAATGGGATATTGAATGAAAGTCAATCGAAGAGACAAGTGATTTCCCCTTTTTTCACTAAGGAAATCTGCTAACACTCTAAACGATTCCTGAGACGACTGTTCTCTATGGCTAGAGAAGGAATAGCCAGTTATAGAAGCGGGTGGCAGGGAATGAAAGCACTCATGTGCTATCAAAGTAGAGATATTAGTTAGAGCTAGGGGCAGGCCATCTATTCCTGCTTGACTTTCTTCAAGATACGAAATGAGTAGCCGTTTTTTGTGACATCATATCACTATTCGGCAAGTCAATCCCGCTTACCGGCTCAATATATCTCTCAATAGATTCGCTTGCCATAACGACCGAACAGGATAGGAGATCGCCCAACCTTCCAATTTCTCTTTCTGAAGCAACTATAACGGATGGGAAGCTTCCCTACCCACTGGGGATTTTTTCCCCGCTCCAACTTCAGATTCTTAGAAATAATCCCCGGTTCTATGATTTAAGGTTAGGAGTTTCATTATTAGCAAGATCCCTAGCTATTGAATCTGTTGTCGTTGGCAGGGCTACTTCTTCTTTCGAAATGAGAAGAATAGCATAGTCAAAGTAGGCCAAGTCAGTAGCCTTTTCTGAAACTCTTAGGAGAAAGGTTGTAGGATTAGAAAAAGGCCTAACTGCTATTGAAGGAATAGGGGTTGTTTCGGCTCTTGGAGTAAGGGGAGAAGGGCTGAGTGCAGGTGAAATGCTTTTTGAGACTTACCCTACTCAATAGAAATTGATTTAGGAAAGATCCCACGTCCAAGAGTCTGATTCTGATTTTGCTTTCACTCTTACCAAGGAAGGAGGCCACCAAGCCAAAGGGGAGGTCTTTGCTTGCTTTTCCTATTAGAGATGCTAGTCTTTTTGTAATAACTGCTCTGAAGATGTTTTCAGGAATAAGAGAAGACGGTGCTCTTTCATCAGCTCTTTGGCTATTTGCTTGCGATAAAGAAAGAGTGAATTGATCCGAGCCAAGTAGTTCGGCTAAGCCGGAAAGAAAGAGTTAGATCCTCTTTGAGATGAAATGCGGCAATGTCCTAATCAAACCAGGCGCAAGGTCAATGATTTCGCTCAAGGCTCAAGGCATAAAGGCTCTTATTCCTTCTGCATTGGTCTCGGAGGGCCCTCGCTCTAAAGGGTTGATGGCAGCTATCCTGCTCTGTCAGAGATAATTGGAATGGAATTGGTGTGGTTTGCTAGCTCTTTCTTTTGAGATGAATGAATTCCGAATAAAGGAAGGCGGTCGTGATAGGGAAAGGCCTTTCCTTATTACCAGGAAAGAGAAAATGGGCCAAATCGCCTACTAGAGAAGAAGCTCTTAAGGAATCTCCTGCTAGAGAAGAAGCTCTTAAGGAATCGATCTAGACTAGATGAGATGCCGGTGCCATTAAACTAGCTGCCAGAACGAGTTCAAGAGATGAGGATCCAGGTAGTGAAGTCACCCTCGGGGGAAGAATAATTCCATTCACTTGTGAAACTGCTAAGAAGAATAGCTTTTTTTCTCTAATCGCATTTATATAATAATTATATTATCTCTGTATATGTGTATACACACATATGTATATGTCTGTACACACACATTTGTATATGTCTAGGTAGACAATATTATATTATATAGTATATATATAATTTATTATATATATATATATATATCTATATATATATATGTATTCTTATATATATATGATATCTATATATTATGTATATATTTATATATCTGTATTATTATATATATTTATATTATATATATATATATATATATTATATATTATATATATATATATTTTATATATATATATATATATATAGCGGTTCAGAGAAATCTATTTTCTTAGCAGTGTTCACAATAGTGAAGTGGTATTATTCTTCCCGAGGGTGGCTTCACTTCGTTGGATCCTCATTCTTAAACTAGTTTGGCAGCTTGTTTAATGGCCCGGCATCTATTAGTGTCTAGATCGTTCCTTTAAGAGACTTCTTCTCTAGCAGGCGATTCATTAAGATTTCTTCTCTAGTAGGCAATTTGGGCCACATTTTCTCTTTCCTGGTAATAAGGGAAAAGGTCTTTCCCTATCACGAAGTCGCCTTCCTTTATTCGGAATTCATTCGTCTCAAAAGAAAGAGTTAGCAAAACCACACCAATTCCATTCAATTATCTCTGACTGAGCTATGATAGTTGCCAACACCCTTTAGAGGCGAGGCCATCGAGACTATATATATGAATATATATATATATATTTGTGTGGGTGTGTGGAGTTGTGTGTGTATTTATATATACTTTAAATATATATCTATATTTATATATGTATATATATATATTATTTATATCTATATTATATTATATATAGATAGATAGATAGATAGATATTATATATATAGTATATATATATATATTTTATTATATATATATATATTATATTTTTTTGCAATGTATAAGTTATATTTATATATATATATATATATATATATATGCATGTTTACGTATATATATATATACGATTTTATATATATACGTATATATTATAATATACGTATATATATATCCAGTATCTTATATTACATATGTATATGGTTATATATACATTATGTTTATGTCATTTCTATACAATAATCGTATATGTATATATATAATAGTATATTTTATATATCCACATATGTTAAAATATAATAATATACATATGTTTTGTATAGGATATACATGTGTGTATATTATAATTTATATATTTATATACATATGTATATATATGTATATCAATATGCATATAAAATATAATATTATTATATATATATATATATATATAATATATAACTATTCTTTATATATATATAATACTATATATAGATTATTAATATATATATATATAGACAATATACATATAAACAGTATACATAGTATATATATACATATACATATTCTATAGTATATATTTAATTTTTTAAATTATACATATATATATATATTGATAATATATATTTATACTATATTATATATATACGTGTATATGTTTTTCTTATACATGTATTATGTATATTACATATATCCACACACACTCTTACACACACACACAACATATATATGTATATATATATATATATATGTATATATATATATATATGTATATATATATATATATATGTATATATATATATATATGTATATATATATATATATACATATATATATATATACATATATATATATATACATATATATATATACATATATATATATATACATATATATATATATATATATATATACGATGTATATATATATTTACGTGTTATATTATTTATATATATACGTGTATATATATACTATTTATAGGTGTATATTTATAAGTGTTCATATACATGCTATATATATATATATTATATATATATATTATACTCTATTTATTTTATATATATATATATATATATATATATATATTATATATATATAGTTATTACTGTATAAATCTTACATTATATATAAGTGGATATAAGAATGATGACTCAACAACAACCATGCCACATCATCAATAAACATTGCCACCTCATCTCCATTTTTAGCCACGTATGCACCAACTAATGCCACCTATGCATAATTAATATGATGTGGCATGGAATTCATGAAATCAGAAATAAATATGTAAAAATGACAACAAAGGGATTCGAACCCTGGTCTATGCACCCACAGAAATTGCAACTACCATTAGACCACAATGATACTTGTGTTAAGTTTTTAAAAAACAAATACATAACTAAACTAAATGAATTGGATTGAAAGATTTCGGCTCACCTAAAATTATTGGATTCAAAATGATAAGTCAAATAGCTTCTTTTATAATTTTCGCAACAAATGAGTAACCGAATAAATCAAATTAAAACCTTCCTATTTTACTGCACCTTTGAATATCAATTTATTTCAAATCAATAGAAGTTATAATTCTCACATTCATTGTTTCTTCTTTTATAATTCTCTGCAAAAATATTGTTCTTCATTCATGTTCCTCAAAATCAACATCCATTAACATCAGTAAGTTTTATCATAATAATTTTTAAATGTACTTTATCACGTTTAAAGTAATGGTTTTTCGTTTTGTTTCTTTTAGGGTATGAGTTTTAAAGAAGATTCATGAAAGTCTTGAAAGAGAACATTAGTTTTGAAGGTAAAAATTGAAAATTGATTGTTTTTAATTTGTTTTTATGTTTGTATTATGATATGATTTTATGTTTTGAAGGTTTAAATTAATCTAATCAATCAGTTTGTTCAAGGTATGCAGGATCTTGCCAATGATATTTGAGAATCAAGCCGAACGATTGGATCTTAAACATAAGGTAAAGATTTAGCTTTAATTATATTTTAGTTTTGACTTTTTCTGGTATTGAGTTTGATGAATTGGCTACCAATATTAATGATCGTGTTAACGGGACGTGTTGAAGACATATCAGTATACAGTAACACACTGAACAATTTGAAAATCAGAGTATCGAGGTATTTTTAAGAGCTGTAGTTGTATTACCGCACATCATTATAGATAGGAGTGCTTATTTAATGGTTATGCTTAACAACCAAAAATTTTAACCACTCCATTGGTATTTGGTTAGAAATTTGGTGACTCGAGACCAAAGGTTATGTTTGATAAACAAGGATTTAAAGAAGTTAAAGAAAAAGAGGTTGATGGAGAATTAACATGTTAGAGATCTAACCAGATCTTTTATTTTTACTTTGTCTAATTAGCATGCCACGCTTCTTGCGTTGGATTTATACGTGCCACAAGGCATAGATACACATGTCTCTGAATTCATTTTCTCTTGATCTGTGTATATCACAAGCTAATCTGTTTTATAAATATGACATTACAACACTCGTGGGTCAAACTTTACATTTATGCTTACGTTATTAGGCTCAATAGGTTTACAAGGCAATATTGTTTGTTAGATCCATGCTTGTAATCATCAACAGATATGGTATTGGAAAATGTGTTAACTAACATGAACACAACAGTAAAGAGTGAGAAGCAAAAGGAGATTAATCAAAATATTAAAATAGTATAATTAAAGGACGAAGATTGCGTTGGGAGACAGTGGACTGGAAACCAGGCGTGTCATGTGGATTACACTTAACCAAATGCACCCTTAGGTTCCATGATCACATACGTGTGATATATATTGCGAATAATTAGGAAAGAGCCCAAACACAATATACATGGTTTGGCAAATTGCCTTTATTTATATAATGTGTTCTGATATGTAGGTTTTTTTGGTATTTGCATATGTGACTGTTTGACAGGTCAAGTGTCTACCTTCATGTATATAGTAGCAGCTTTATTTAAAGAGCCAAGACGCAGAGCCATATCTATTTCAGTAATAGTTTATGGTTCCAGTGTTACTTATTTCTATTCGACTTGAGAAAAATGTGACTAGCCACCCATTTTTATTTGCTTTAAAATTATTTACCCTTTGTTCTGCTTTGGAAAGTACTACTAAATAAAGACCCGTTTTGACTTACCATCCTCACCGCACATCTTGCCTTCTCTAACACAAATCAGCTTTGCTTCTATTACTTAAGGTATTTGATGTGGCACTATTGATTTTTTTTTTGCAATTATTGTCATCACAACCATCACCAATCAAATTAACAATCTTGAAGAGCAAACAAGTTTGACTGAAGACAAGAGCCTGGTTTAGAAGAAACTCGCACAAAATGAAAAAAACGCGGTAATTTAATACACAAACTTGCTGCAAGAGTTGATGATCTACTACGTAGCATGATCTTTATTTTCACACAAAAGTGCATCAGATTGTGGCATTTGCCCATGTTTTTTGCTATTGAATTCCTGCTTATGTGAAATATTATTTACGTGGTTTGGGGTCATCCGTTAGCTAGGACATCCTAATAGTAAGTATAGTCTAGATGGGATATCCAAATATTATTTACATGATCTTTATTAGGGCTTCAGTTACCCATTATAACCCTTACAACATCAACCAAACACTCCGTTACAGCAGCCATCCAAACACCCCCTGTCAGCAACCAAATGCTTTCTTAAAGCAGTCATCCAAACACCCCTTGACAGCAACAAACAAACCCCTTAAGCTGCCATTCAAACATGAAATTATTCAATATATACTTCACGAAATTATTCAATATATACTTCACATTTTTGTTGTATGCATTTTATTATTCTTCCTGTTTGACATGTTTGTAATAAAGCATTACAAACATCAACCTGTTAGTAAGTATATTTTCTAAATTTACAAATAACCATTTTGAAGACTTTACGTTTCTATGCAAATGCTCATATCGATGCTATTTTAGAGGGTAAATCATATACATGATAATTCTACGTATGGTCGTGGTATGCCGTATCATAAAAAATTAGTGGAAAGTTCTAGGCTTAAACGGGCTATGCAAATTGCTCCATCTTTTAGAAATACAGTGTGTGATATTATTTCATATCAAAGATATGTTTCGTCATTGTTAGATGAGCTTAAGAACAAGGTAAACTTAGTCTTTTGAGGTGGTTTAGCGTGCAATATCATTACTTGAATAAGGGGTGTTTGGACATAATGTATTTTAAGGGTTGTTTGGACTGAAATCTATATTAGGGGTTTTTTGGACACAACATGATTGGAATTATATATTTGAATAATCAGATAATTAGATGTAGACTAAATACCTTGATAATTCCCTTATCAATGTTTTATTTACCATAAGTTTGTTATGCTGTTCATACTTTTTTAGGATCCTTCTACTGAACCAAAGTTGATATCAAATATGTTATTAAAGGAGTTGCTAAAAACGAGAGGGAAGAAAGTTACGTCCCTAAGACAGATTATGTGCTTCATGATGTTGACAAAAATATTTAACATCATGTGCTCCACAAAAGTTCAGCAATGTGATCAATATTCATCCTGTATGTTCTAAATTTTAGTTTGTAGTTTGGGATGTGGGAAATTAAGTGACTTCCATAATCTTTGACATTTAAGATTTTACTATTGGACATGTGGGTACCTTGATTCCAGATTTTGGCAAAGAACCTTTAAGCTTTCTGTTGGCGAAGATCACAAGGTTGCATATTATTTAAGCATTCGTCATAAACATATTGTTTTATTCTTTTCACATAAATAATGTTGATTAGTATTATTTTAAGAAGCTATTGCTGAAGCTGGTGGTATAAAAACATTAGTTGATATGATTTTCAAATGGTCTAATGATAGTGATGGGTTTGGTTGACGTTTATGGCTTCCTATGTTTTAGCAAAAAGTTTTAAACTAATTTCTTTTAGGCTCTTATTTTGTAGCAACGGCCGCTAGTCTGCACTTGCAAATTTGGTTGCCGATGAAAAGTGTAGCATGGAAGTTGCAGCTTTCGATCGATATTTGTGCTTTAGTAATGCTTGCTTGCAACTACAAGCACACAGGAGTCCAACAACAGGTAAATTTGTTTGAAAATATTTTTTTATTATGTGTTTGGTGCTGTTACAATTGAATTCACTCACGACCTGCAATAGTTGCATTCTATCTTCATTGTAATGACATCCTTATATCATTTTCATGTTAGCTATACAATATGACAATTTAAATATATTTATTTTCTAGGCCGCTCCTACTGTATATGCATCAGCTTTGCTGTGTGTAACCTATTTTCTTGAACACAACTGGATTAGTCGGTGCAATGATTACAAAGACACAATATCAGCAAACACGAACGATGAAGCAGGATTGAACCTAATACTCCGTCACATGATTATCACACAAGTAGACATCCCATGGACATTTCCTGACATGGTTCAATGACTAAGTGGAACCCAAATCATACGTCGTCTTTTGGTCATGGTAAGATTTTTGGCTTCTTTCATGGTTAGATTTTCGGCTTCTTTATAATTTTGAAAGGAGGTCACCCAAATATTATTGTTTTGTTCATTAAGGCCACTCAACTATTGCGACTACTTTTTTGTAAGCCACTTACATATGTATTTTGTTTTAGTTTATATCAAACCTGGAAAAATCTAGAGGACGAACATAACCTCAAATTTTAACATAAAAATAAAAAATATAGTGTGTTTACTTTTTCAATTTCTTTAAAGTAAAATATTATATTCAAATAGCCAAAAGTTGAAGGAAATGTTTGACATTTTGCATAATCGCATGTGTTTTTATTAGATTTCGTATAACAAAATCATATACATACTTGGGGTGCATATAACGCAGTTTAAAGAGTTGGTTGGTGGCTTAATGATTAACTTTGTATATTTAGCTTCAAGATTTTCATGCAAGGGGATTATATTTTACTTGATTCCGCGCGCAGCAACTGATTATGCAAAATTAAACAGAAATTAGTTCATACACTTTAAGATTGCTGCTGTCGCGGAATTGTTTCATTTAGCTTTAAGATTACTTACTTTTGTTGTGTATGAACTAATTTCTGTTTAATTTTACATAATCAGTTGTTGCCACGGAATCAAGTAAAATATCAATCCCCTAACACAGCGGGCTGTGTACATACACTTGCTGGAATTGTTGCTACGGATGACAATGTTACTGAAGACCAACCAAGATCAGCTATACTTGGGGTGAGTTTATTGCACACCGATAACAATGAAGTGGAAGTAGTATTGTCGGACAATGGAAGTTCCCAAAAAGTGACCCCAGATGCTGATAGTACAGCAGATCTTGCGTTGGATGATCCATTGCCAGTGGTTGAGAAAGGGAAAGTGTCTGATGGTGTTGAACATGTTGTACACGAGTTATCTGTTCATTGTGATCCTCCTGTTGAAAATTTGAATGCGGAGCATAAGTGAACAAACATAAGAGGAACATGATGTTGGAACTTGAATGCAAGCATAAGTGAACAAACATCAAAGGAACCTCCTGATGAAAACTTGAATGCGAGCTCAATTGAATAGTTCAAACTAAAATGTAGTTAGTTTACAAAGTAGTTGAGTGACCATTGCTCTCGGGTCTCACTTTCAGTTTGGAATGTCTTCAATTCCCTCTAAAACACGTACAGGTACTTGCATTACTTCATATAATTTATTTCACGACTAATTTATTTCATCTATTTATTTCATGAATTGTATTCCTTAGTACGTACATAATGGCGGCTAATATGATATCGGCTCTTAAACCTAGAGACGGCTAGAGGAAACACTTGAGATTCAAGTTATCAGGAAGTGGATATCTTTTGGCACAAGAAACAAATATATTTTTATCAACAAGATTGTGAGCTCTTTCACAATAATTATTACATACTTGCAGCTAATAAGTTATCTCCTTCGATTTTGATAGTTACCGATTTACATTTTTTAACATATATGTTCAACTCAGGTTTTCACAAAAAGAGGTGACAATACTATCTACATGGGTTTGGGTAATTTGATTTCTATCTAAGGTCTCATGACTTCTTAAGTTGTGTTTATATGGTATAATAATATATATCAATATGTTATTGTGTTGTAATATATATCAAAATGAGACATTTTCCTTGGAGAACTCGGTGACCGAGATGAGTATTCCTTAGTTGAAGCACTTATCTAGAAAAATCAATAAACCAGTATGAGCTTGGATCAGTGGAACATGTGCGTTCCTATTTGAATATGAGTTCAATCCGGTCATGCGGTGAGCGTGCTTACCTTTTTTTCTTAGAAATCGTTGAAAGGGTAATATTGCTAAGAATTGATTTTCTATGCACGCCTTTGATTTAGGATATGGTTTCGTGTTCACGTTATTGATTACTCCCCCTTTGCTCTTGCATATAACTCTAATATAACATGGTAGACCTTTTAAGTCAAAACCTTGATTTTTTAAATCTCTAATTCACATGAATGCTTTACATTTTTTATAAAAACTTCAGATACCCATTTGTGTATTTCTAAGAAAGTTTGTATGGAAACAATTTTTTTGTCAACTACGCTTCAAAATTATAAAATTTTCTGAACTTTGAAATATAATAAGTTTGAGTCTTTTTTAGGTTTGATTGCTTTATTTACATATTCAGGATGCTGATATAATGTGGTTTACAAACCCATTTCCAAAGTTTCATAAAGATACTGATTTCCAAATTGCATGTGATTATGTAAAGTCAAACAAGAATAGTATTGAATTTTACTACTTTTGGTACAACTCAAGGGTGACTTATCCAGGCGATCAAGATGTGTGGTGGATTTTGTCAACCAAGTAAAGATCTAAACAAGGTGTGCACTATGCATGCTAATTGTTGTTTTGCTTTGGAGAACAAAGTACATGACCTTGAAATAATGCTTGGTGATTGGCGTAAATATAAAAAATCGATGCTGAAACAAATGACATACAAGTCTAAAGGTTCATGTACGGTTCCTTAACTTTGTGGGTATTTTCCATCATAATTTTCATTGTGCTTTAATCTCCATGCAAGTGTAAAGGTTTATGGATTTAATATTGTTTCTACATGTTACGACTCTAATGTTTTTAGCGCACTTGCAACTTACAAGTGTGACATAACTTAATTAATTTTACATGTTAGCTTTAAGTCCGGATAAATCACATATTCGTAATAGTGACTATAATTTTATAGCATAACACGTTTATGTCACCAGGGGTTCTTTTAATTGTAAGCGTACACCAAAGAAGGATCATACTTAAGGAAGGAAGAGTTGATCATCTCAGAAAATGTTAAACAGTGACCTGCATAATGTATTATCATGATGATTTTGGGTACAAGTACATACAAAACATAAGAGTTTGTTAGATGTATCAAAAAATGTACAGAAGATGGTAAACTGACGGTGGCGATCTCAACTATTTTTTTCTAATTCAGGTTTAGCTGTAGAAATTGCAATATTTTATTAGCCCGATCAATATTTTTCTTCATCTGTTTTTCATGTAATCGGCCATTTAACCATTAACAAAAGAGAAAAACAAGAAGTTTGTGATTACTTACTATTTTGTATGATTACATTACTTATCATATTAACTACTCTTGCTAATCTATTACAAGAAATATGTGGTTACATATAAAGGTATATATTGCTTGACATGATTTGGAATTTGTTTGTCTATAATTAAGAGCATGAAGAGTTTGAAGATTTTATCTTGTCATAAAGATGGTAAATACACAAATTCAATGACCAACGTTGTGTATAAAGAAGTTTTATTTTGCGTTTGGACTAAAGAGCATATACTTTGTAATAACGGATAATTTAATAAGTTCTATTTTCTCATATTGGATTATCATTAACTTATTTTTTTTTCTTTATTCACTCTATAAATATTTTATATTT